>JANCMA020085342.1:0-15321 GCA_024336925.2 Zoanthus solanderi | reverse complement strand
TCAATCCCAACATCTCCATTAGGTCCTCTGTCCTCTTTTTCTCCATCAGTTTTGCACCACACATTGCTCTCACCATTTTTTCTCTCTCGGTTCCTCTCAAAATTGCCATTTCATTTTCCCTCAAACACCATGTCTCATTTCCATATAACATCGCCAATCTTACTCAAATCTGATAAACCATTCCTTTCGTCTTAAGGTAGAACCTTTTTTGAGTTCAGCAGCTCCCTGCATTCCTTGAACTTCACCCACCCAATTCTTGCTCTTGCTGTCACAGCTGCCTCAAACCACCACTTGCATTCACCCTATCCCAGAAACCTCTCACTGTTTCCACCTATTCACACAACTCCTCCACCAGTTCTACTTATCCATCATCAACTTGCTTACATCTTCCACACACAAAATCTCTTCCCAACTTCGGGGTCACCCTCTTAACTTTTGCGCATATTTCCCACATTCACACACAACACTAAATTTGCCATTACTCACTTCCCACAAATACCACATGGATCTACCTTACTTACAGACACTTGACCTTCTGCCCCACTCATTACCACTTTTGTCTTCCCGAGGTTTATCTTCAGCCCCTTGCTCTCGAATGCCTCCTTCCATTTCCAAAACTTCTCCCTCAGTTCCTCCATTGTTTCACTCATCAGAACCAAGTCATCCACGTACAACATCTTACTTTTCAAACCATTTCTCACACTCTCTGTAACCACATCAACCACGATCACAAAAACCAATGGCGACAACAGGGATCCCTGGTGCACACCAACTTTCACCTCAAACTCCTCGGACAACTCTAGTTCAACTCTGACTCTTGTCTTTGCACCTTCATACAAACTCATCACTGCTCTCACCATTACCTCTGTTATACCTTTCCTCTTCATTGCCCACTCCAATACCTTCCTTGGGACCCTGTCAAATGTCTTCTCCAGGTCAATGAAGTACATATACAACTTCTTCTCCTCTTGCAGCCTCCTCAGAATGAACACTGCATCTATCGCTCCTTTGCCTGGCATAAAACCAAATTGCATCTCGTTCACTTTCACCATATGTCGTAATCTCCTCTCCAGCACCTTTTCTACTATCTTCATTGCATGTTCTAGCAACTTCACTCCCCTATACGCTATGCAATTCATTGCATCCCTTTCCCCTTGAAAATCGGTACTACAACACTCAGTGCCAGATCAACCGGCATTCCTCTTCCATACAACACACCCTGACACAGCTCCACCATCACAACAATCCTGATCTCCCCACTCGCCACAATCATTTCTGCACTTATGTACTTCCAAGGGTCCAGCAGCCTTTCCCATTTTCAGTTCCCTTATTGCTTTCACCACTTCTTCCTGACTAACCCTCACAACTGGCCATTCCACCATTTTTGCTTTTACGTTCTGATCTCACTCATTCTCCTCATTCATTATTCTTTCCATATGCTCTTTCCAAATTTTCCCTCTACCTTTCTCACTGAAATTCAGCCTACCATCGTTACCTCTCATGCATGCTCCTCCCTCAACATCTTTTTCATCCTTTTTCATTGACTTCACCAGCTTAAACACCTTGTTTTGATGCTCACTCAGCTCTCTCAGCTCCTGCTCAGCCACCTCCTTCATTGCTTTCGTTACTACCTTCTTTGCTCAATTCTTCATGTTCTTGTATCTTGCCTTGTTCGCCTCAGTCCCACTTTTACACACCTCCTTATGCACATCCTTCTTTTTGCTATTGCTTCTTCTTGCCACATACTTCATAACATGCCTTTATCACCCCTCCTTAAAGCATTTCCACAAGTCCAGTGCATCAGTGCTTACCAGCTCTCCTACTCTTCCTTCAAATCTTTCCCTTGTATCGTCTTCCTTCAGTTTCCAAACCTTCTTTCAGTCGCTTTCATTCTCACCACCTTCTTCTTAACCAGATGCATAACCCTTAGCCTGTGCTGAAGCTCACCTGGGATGACCTTCACATCTCTCAGATACTTTCTATTTTTCTTTCCCACCAGTACAAAGTCAATCTCAGTCCCATTCCCCCCAGGAATTTACGTCACTTTACTCTTCTCCCCTTTTCTGAACCATGTGTTTGCCACACACAACTTCTTTTCATCACAAAATTCTAACAGCATCTTTCCTTCCACATTTCTCACCCAATTCCATTTCCTCCATACACACCCTCATTACCCTCAATCAGTTTACCAACATGTCCATTAAAATTACCCATACCCAAAATTAGCTCTCCCATGCTGTGAAGATCCCACTCACTCCTCAAATCATCATTAAAACGCTCTTTCTCTGCATCCATTCTACCACTTTGCCGACCATATACACATATAATTCTCACCACTTCTTCCTCAAGTGCCATCACTACTGTCATCACTCTGTCACTCTTCCTTTGCATCTCCACAACCTTTTCACACTGCTTCTCCTTTACCAAAACTCCCACACCTCCTGAACCATCACTATTCCCAGACCACCACAACTTATAATTTATCTCCTACCCATCAGACTCATAAATTGTGTTCCTTGTCCTCTCCACCTCACTTCTTGCAGGCAACACACATCCATCCTCCTCTTCTTCAGCTCCTCGCACACCTCTGTACCTCGCCCACTCATATTTCCTACGTTTTAAGTCCTAATCCTCACCCTAAGCCACTCATCAGGCTTCCCATCATTCTGCAAGCAGTGCTTGCATGGCTCAGGGTCAGGGGCTGCACCTTTCTGTGTGTGGTAGGCAAGTGCGGCCCACCCCAACCTTTGGGCTGGCTGGTGCCATCATGAGGATTTTATTGGAGCATGATTTTTATAGCCGCATGCCCTTGCTGATGCCAACCACAGTTATTGGCTGTGGGCATAGGCTTTGTCTAACCAGAGATATAAACTGCAAGGCAAAAGGTGGAACTATTTAACCCATAGATGGGACCCTAACAGGTGCTACCACTTCTGGGAGCAATGGCAATTAAGGGGTATACCCACATTCCCCACAACTCTAGATCTCCAGATCTGGAGCCTTACCACTGGTTGCTGTTCAGTGTCATACCCAGGACTGTCTATAATGACTCTAATTTTGCAGGGTCTAGCATTCCTGATACCAATAATTGATGTTATAAAGTATGTGCAGAGTTTGAAAGAAATTGCAATTGAAATTCCAGCACAATCTGCTATCACCCAAGGTATGATTGTTCATGAAACAATAATTTAGTTTTGTTACTAAGCATTTATAGAAGAATTAATTGAAATTACATATGCCACCATGTTCATTACTTAATTACTGCATCATTATAAATTTTACCTGTGATACCAACTCGTCAATCACATTTGAACTGTAGTTTTGTGTCTTTAGGCAACTTACTTTTTGAGACTAGTGCCAGTTTTCAGAGTTGTATCTAGAACATTGTATTTTTTTCTGGAGGTTATTATAATTATATTTTCTAAGGACCTGCCCTCATAAGATACTAGACATCTTTTAATTTACTTTTTACAAGATCAGAAATAACCTTGCAATCTTCTTCAGACAATACTCATTCATCTATTTAGCAACCTTTGTCACTAATGACGCTCTGAATGATCTGTTAAATGACAAAATTGTTACAACGTTTTGACTGTATCCACAGTCTTCTTTGGGGTAAAATGATAGTACAAGTTTCAACAAAGCGTTTAAATTGGATATGATTAAAGACTATTGTTTCTTTCTTGTGCAGATTACAATAAAGAATATATAGGTGAAACAAAACAGAACTTTGCTACACGAACAGGCAAACACAAAAAAGCGGTCACATCAAAACAAACCAATAAATCAGCTTTAGCTTAACATTCCATAAAACAAGGACACAAAATCGACTGGGAATTGGCTTCCATTCTTAGACAGTGTGAGAATTGGCAACAACAGCACCTTTTGGAGGCATGGGAAATTAATGTCTGCTCAGATGCGTTAAACCAGAAAGATGGAAAATTTCTCCATTGAGTGTATTTGTGCTTGACTTTCAAAGAAAGAAACAATAGCCTTTAATCATATTCAGTTTTGGGACTTTTTAAATGCTTTGTTTAAAACTTCTACTATCACTTTACCCTGAAGAAGTCTGTGGATATAGTCAAAACTTTGGGATTTTTTAAACATTTTAACCAGTGCAACAAATGTTCTTATCACTTTTATGAATCCACCTGGTCACAGGAAAACTTTTAACAGATCTGTTAATGTGTTATTATATGTAACTCTGAAAGTTAAGTAATAGCAAAAGAAAAGTCTGAAAAAGAAGTCTTGAAAAGGCTTTAATAACAGGAATTGAATCTGTGCCCTTGGCATTAAATGTCAATGCTCAGAATTATTTAATTGATCTATAAAGCTATGGCTGTTTGGACCGGATCAGTTTTAGGGTCCTTAAATTTTGCTTTTCCATCCATCAACCTATGTAGACAGTAGGGACTTTACGAAATGAGGATGAGAGCAAGGATGACGGCAGTTGTGAAAAATATTATTTCTCGTTTAGTTTTTCTGTTTTAGACCATCGATAAAAATTTTCCCTTTCAACTTTACATAAGATTCTCGAACAGAAAAAGGTAAAAGGTTTAGCCTCGAAGGCAAACAAATATTGTCAGATTTTGCTGTTTGATGTTCGCGTTATCTACAGAATTCCAAAAGTGAGCTTTCTGCAGCATATCAGTGAAGACGACGGTAAGCAGGCGGTCAGTTTTCATTAATTAAGGCTATTGTTCTTTGCCATTCCTGTTGCCGTTGCCGTACTCGTATCTTAAAGTACCTAATAACTTTGATGTAAGAACCTCTACAGATAATCCTTTCTGATTCATTGTTCAACTATCATCTTTTACCTTTCAACCACTCTAGATAATACTTTCTGATCCATCAACCTTTTCAACAATCATCACTGATTGAACAACCTCTACAGATAATCCTTTTTGATCCATCAACTTGTTCAACAATCATCTCTGATCTAACAACCTCTACAGATAATCCTTTTTGATCCATCAACTTGTTCATCAATTATTGATATAATAACCCTACAGATAATCCTTTCTGATTAATCAATTTTGCTCTATTTAATTGATAAACATCACACTGTTTCGCCCAGTGCAGTTTATCAAACTTCAAACTTGGTAGTGAAACATTGCAGATAAATGAATGTACAGTACATAGAATTCCTGTTGCCTGTTTACAAAGCTCAGAACCTGAAATGAGCAAAATCGAAAAGTGCAGATGATGGCTGTAGAGTAAACAATTGACTTTTTTGTCACATTTCTGTCATTCGCAAAGAACGTTCCTTGAAAACATGAAGCATTATGATTTCACTTTACATTAACCTTTTTGAAATGTAAATACGAGTAAAAGAAATAGCAGGTGCTGCAATTTTTTTTAAAGGTTTATTTTTAAATTCAATTTTTAATTTTAGCGTATCGTTTCTGCTTTTTAATATAATCATTTATATATGTTGCAATTAAGGATTAATAGCTTACATATTAACTATATTTTGTAGACAATGTGACTTTACATCTCGATGGTGTGCTTTATTTCCGAGTTGTGGATCCATACAAGGTACTTTGTTGTTGCTATTTTTCAATAGGTTTTGAAGTAGGTGTTGAAATTTTCAGGAATAGACGGCAAAATAGTCGGTCTTTCTCACTTTATTTGCATGTTGTGAGTAGTTTAGCTGCCGCCTCTTATTAAAAACCTTGGATATAGCAGGAATGTAAGTTGCACAGTTGCATCTATACTGTATGCAGATCATTTTTGCTTGTTTAATCTTATCAGATTATAAAAAATTCATGGCTCATTAATGATTGTGCTAGGATTGGAAAATATGTGTGACCTTTTTTCTGTCAAAGATGACTCAGCTTTCCATCCATTCGAGGTTGGTAAATAGAGTATCAGCTTGTGATTTGAAACTTTGTGTGACCTTCTTTTCTGTCAAAAATGACTCAGTGTTCCATCCATATGAGGTTGGTATGTACAGTAAAAAGAATCTCAGCTTGGGATTTGAATCTTTGTGTGACCTTCTTTGCTTTTAAAGATGACTCAGCTTTCCATCCTTTCGAGGTTGGTAAATAGAGTATCAGTGTTTACTGGGAGCTAACATCCAACGCATTAAAGTCTCATCCGGGGGAAGCCATCAGCTTAACACTGCAGAAACCAAGGATAAGTGCAGGTTCCATTAAGGCCACTATGTTTGTGAAAGATTTAGCTTTAGGCGTACATGACAATCGTTTTTGAGATTTTTAGAATATTAATTAATATCTTTTTAGAAATATGTGTTGGCCGAAAGAGTTCACTAGTCAGTTGCTTGACAAGCTATTTCAAGCTCAAGATGTGTCGTATCAGAAAAAAAGCCCTGGGGTTATTGTTGGTCATAGTGTTTTTTGGCTTTATTTTTTTGGAGGGGACTTACATTCAGGGGATTATATATACATAACCAAAATTTGGGTTTTAAAAAATCTAGCGAGTTTCAAGGTGCTCTGCTAATTTTTTCTGTTTTTCAAAGTGATTTCGCTTAACGATACTACGGGCGTTAAATTATCATAATAATATATTTTCAAGGTGGAGGCTTATACATGGAAGGAACTTTGCATTTCATAAATTTGTTCATGAAGGCCCAGGGCTTATTTTTCGTGGGGGAAGTTTATTTTCTGTATTTAGTCACAGTATGCTAATAGAGCAGACTATAATGATCAACACCAGCAAACTTTTAGATGCACTGTTATCCATCTTTAAATTTTGATGTCTTAAATAATTGGAACTGTCTTCAAAATACATATAATGAAAAACAAGTACATTACAAATAAATTACTTTTGAGAAACTATTTCCTGAAGCACGACAAAAACTAAGGTTTAAAGTTGTAAAAGAAGCAGACATTTTGTTACCGTTTCTGTACCTAGGCGTCATATGGAGTGGAAGATCCAGAGTTTGCCATCACACAGTTGGCACAAACAACAATGAGATCAGAATTAGGTAAGTTTATATTTAGTCTGGGGTTTTGTATTGATCTTCTGCAAGGTCATCAAATAATTATTTTGAATTATTTAACTGATTTTGTTTTCCAGTTAAAATACGTCTTTGGCTCTCCATATCTAGTCTAGCGAGCGCACTATATAATTATTTTGCTATGTACACTGTAAGTGTTACTTTTAAATAGAATACTACTATACAAAAAAAAGTTTAAATTGAATGGATCTATTACAATGTAGTTTTCACCAAAAACAAGAGACTCTGAACTGAAATGGATTGCAGAAACCATGAGATAAACTACTAACCTAGAAAACGTATGGTATATTAGTGGCTAGCTATAGCCAAACCTTGTATGCGATTAGTTTAGATTCTAGTATACAGTACTTACCAAAACTGACCTGTCACCAAATAGTTTTGCTTTATAGTTTTGACAAAATGTCAAGAAACAATTATCAGTGTCAAGAGAATAAGATAATTGGAGTAAAAATGCTTTGGCACTTGTGAGTCTGAAAAGGTTTGTTGTACTAAGGTCTTGATAATCTTCCCAGATCTTGATAATAAGTACCTGAAAAGATTAGATTTTGGTTTGGCATAAGCAAAAGATCCCTGTGCAGTCATATCATCCCGTCCCTTATCAAAAATTAGTTGGCTTTTGAAAATGCTAGATCTGGGATAAAGGTAAAAAGAGCTTGTTGAGAAGAGTTTTTTCAACAATAATTATTCTTTGATTGATTAAAGTCCCTACATCGCTTATTTTCTATCATTTAGATGAAAAGTAGAACCCTTTAGTAATACTAAATTTCAAAAATTAAACAGTTTTTCGCGGTTCCTGTTCGTTTTTTGAGTTTGGAAACCTGCAAATAAGACAGTTTTGGGACAGCTTTCATTTTTCACCGAGCATTCATTCCATTATGAAGTACTGGTGTGATGATGTAGAAGAAGGTACTTGTGCAGCTTCCGGTTGAATATTAACACTGTCAACACAACAATTTCTTCGTTTACAGTTAAAAACACAGCGAAAAACAGAGAAATTTAGTTTTAAGTACTTTGTCACGTTTTTTTCTTGTAAAACACTAATGACAGCGATGGACGTCTTACTGCTGCTACGTCGCAGGTACAAGTCCCCGGTCGCTCGGTCAAAACTTAAATTCCTAACTTTTTTTGATAAAAAAAAAGCATATACTTAGATACGGAAATTTTCTTTCGTTTTTCGAATTCTGAGTTCATAAAGGACAATACTTTTAGTCTAAAACATAAAAAAAAAGCGATATAGGGACTTTAAGTATAGATAGTAAGCGCGTGCTTGTACGATATTTAAGAAATAAAACATGTTTTTTTTTGCCTTCATAGCCTGGTGAAAACCGAGGCGAATGTTTGGGAGAATTCGAGAGCAGATCACCTGCTCGAGAATTCTCACAAACTTTGCTGAGGTTTTATAAAATCATTATTTTCATTGTTAACAAAGAAAGAGACGATATACGAAGCGCGAACTGTAAATTCTCACAACTTGGAGCAACCACACTGCTCACGCCATTTTCGTGTTTAATAGCGCTTTGAAAATACACTTGTAGACCAATCAAAACGCACGTACTATCCAAACTCTTTTACAAATTGTGTTGAAAGTCACGCAGGTAGCAGATATCATACCCCTAAAGTTAAGCATAATTAACAGTGAGCCTTTGAGCTTGTTAGCTTCCCGTTCTGACAAAGTTTATTAAGGGTGAAACAGCGTCAATGACTTCTAATACTAAAGGAAATATTTTTGCTGCAAAGTATAGTAATGAACTAGCACGCATGCGTATGTTTTATCAATTTTTTTGTTTATTTTTCTACGTTCCACATACATTACGAGATGTTCAATGTTTCGATGTTTCGTCTATCTTGCCTTTTAAATTCGTACATTATTGTTTATTTTTAAAAAGTCAACATTTAATACATATCTTAAAGATTTTTAAAATGTTGAATACAATTAAGTCTTTGGTCTTTTTCTACAAAAAAAAACATATGTAGGGGCTAATTTTTTTTCATACACTGCAGGTAATTTGTTTTCTGTACATGTTAAATACATATAGCAAACGAAACCTGTACAAAATTAAAACGTCTCAGTTCAGGGCAAAAAAATGATTGTGTTGGTTGACGGCAATCTCGTTCCCAGAGCCCACGTTCCTTTTGGCCAGTCAGATATAAAGCGATGCGCCCAAATCAAGATACACCCAAAATACATTCAATATGAGGATGAGGCAAAATTTTAGAACTTAGACCATTTAGTCAATAGAACATTTTTTGTTTCCCAATTCTAAAATTAGGTCTTGTCTCATACTACTATCAATTTTTCTGTAGGTACCAATCCACTGCCTCTATACGTTCCCCCAAGTCCGTTTCCGGACGGCAGTAGACTAAATCTACCTGTGGCAGTTATCGCAAGTAACCGCCCTCACTATTTGTATCGTATGCTGACCTCCCTTCTGACTGTACACGGCGTTCAACCCTCGTTGGTTACCGTGTTTATTGATGGCTTTCACGATGAACCTCTTGCATTAGCACGTGTTTTGGGCATGCGTGGAATACAACATACTCCAATCAGCCGAGAAAATGCTAGAATATCTCAGGTAATTAAATTGTAAAACATTTGTAAATGTTGAAATGTTTAGGGTTATTGCCTATGGTAATGAGTTGACCTTTAGCCCTTTGACAATCACAATGAAATGTTTAGGGTTATTGCCTAAAGTAATGAATTGACCTTTAGCCCTGAGTTGACCTTTAGCCCTTTGACAATCACAATGAAATGTTTAGGGTTATTGCCTAAAGTAATGAGTTCACCTTTAGCCCTGAGTTGACCTTTAGCCCTTTGACAATCACAATGAAATGTTTTGGGTTATTGCCCATAGTAATGAGTTGACCTTTAGCCCTTTGACAATCACAGTGAAACATCATCAGCGCCGGCCTTATCAAACCCAACCTTGTCAGTTGTCTGGGGGGAATCATCTTACAAAAATCAAGTACATATCACAATTTAAAACAAATGTTTTAACATACGATTATTATTTGGTATATATTAAAAACAACTGGCATTCTAAAAACTAAAATTTTTGTTTGATTTTTGAATTAACTTTATTGTTCTTAGCATAGTAGCCATTTCATAATCGCATCAGTACAGTCAATGGATGCAGCTTCTGTTTTAAGGCGTAGAAAAATAATCGAGATTCACAATGTTAAGAAACCTGCTAAAGCATGTTTTTCGGCCATGAATATTTGCTAAACTGATTTTATCCTGCATTTGTAAACTAGGGAACGGGGGGGGAGGCTTAAACCCCAAATGTTTTTGATTTGAAAGGACTGTACCCTCCTGTTCCGCCACCTCTGGCTATAAAACTTATTCGTAAATGTCGACCATCTTCGTATTATTTTGTTTTCATTCAAAATAACCTCACTTGCCTCGTGTTCAAGCAGAAAAAGCAAAAGGATCTTTTATGCCAAACGAGGCTTGCGAAGGGCAGGATTGGGGGGGGGGATGGGTTGAAATGGAAGGGTCCAGTCTAGGCATGAGCAAGCTTTTCTTGAATCCCAAAACACAGACAAATGAAAAATACAATTTTTGACTATGTGAGTGATTGGCTGCCCTTTCGAAGATGGCGTGTTGGCGGTGGGATCAGTGTTCCAGTAAAAAGTGAAATGAAAGCAGCTCCAAGCTTGATCACGGAATTAAAGGACGAATTCTTGAAACACTGTAACAGGGTAAAAGTTAAATATCAAGTTTGTGTATATTATTGACCTGTGATAAAAAAATTGTTTTGTGTCAGCCGCCAAGTTTCATCATACACTCTCGTTTAATAATATGGACAAAACTATTTTCTTATAATTTTCATTGGGTACTAATGTTATAGACTATATATGAATAAATAAAACTAGTTAAAATATACATATTAAAAAAACCGCCTGCCCCCCTCCCCCATGAGGCACATATTCACTCTCACAACGTAAACCAGTTATTTAGTTCGTTCATATCGTAACAATATTTTGTGACATTGTTTATCTGATAGATTTTTTTTTACGGTTTGTTGTTTTAGCATTACAAAGCCAGTTTGACCACCGCATTCAAATTGTTTCCCTCGGCGGAATATCTTGTCATTCTGGAGGAAGACTTGGTCTTGTCGGTAGACATCTTCAGTTATTTTCGTCAACTCGTTCCGCTTCTAGAACGCGATGAGAGTCTTTATTGTATATCAGCATGGAACGACCAGGTAACTGGCTAGATATGAAATGATAAAATATTATTTTACAACCAACACGAAGAGCTGATCAAAAGGAACTAAGTGACATAGAACGTCAACGTATCGACAACAAAGTTTAAATAGCATTTTACATCTTTGAATAATTAATACTTTTTTACATATGGACTTTTATGGTTCTTTTACACAAAAAAACGCAGCCTTGATTTGAATGCTGATTTATTTGTGTTTCGTTAGTAGAAAATATTAGTATATTTAATTTAAAAATATTAAGAAATTTTTGTCACTAACAACGGATTATACCCGAAAACCAGGATGAAAAAAAAAAACCGGGAAGAATCACTTAGGACGTGGTTATTGACGTATTTACTATAAAACTCTTTTTTTATTACTTTGTTGCGACAAATAATCAACATGGCTTTGATGAAGTTTTAATAGATAACAATATTTATTGAATTGAAGATGATTATAAACTCTGTTGGTGTTATGTTTCTGACGTTAGTCCTTGGTCGGAGTGAGGGAGTGGAGCAGAGTCAGAGTGGCGCAGCGGTTAGCGTTAGTGCCTCCCACCGCTATGACGCGGGTTAGATTCCTGCCTGTGGCAAAGGTGGGATGAGGTATTGGTCAACCTTTTTCTCCTATTTTTCTCTTGGTTTTTCCTCCCTTATCTAAATCGATTCACAGCTAATACTGTTAAGTAACAAATCCTTTTCAAGAGTGAACCTAAAAGGTAGTCTATGTTTGTTCTGTTGGTTATTCACATTCTCATGTTCAGGTGTTTTGACATAGAAACTTGCCACATTGATACTAAGTTGAGTTACCAGTGCCATTGTCTTCAGGAACGCTTTGTTCTGAATGCATGCAAACTAGTTTATACGTTTTTAAACAACTTTCTAGAATACTTTTTAACTTAGAAAAACACTTAGTCTTAAAAGTTAAGAAAAAAATCGTGTTCTCATAAGACTCAGAAACAGATATTTTAGTTGGCCACGTATTCTGAAAACCGTAATAACATAAACACTTGTAAAAGGGATACCAGGCACCCATATCTGTGTATACACACACAGTATTGCACGGTTCCCTAATGCACTTTTTAGACACTGGTGTAAAAAGATTTGGAACTTGGGCGTTCTAGTTATATGAAACTGCTCGCTAGTTTGCATAGTTTTCGCTATCGTATACTTGCGATACTTGGGGGGCATGGGTGAGGACTGGGCCGCACGTCCCGCTCATCCTTGAAAGGAAAGTGAAGCGTCTCCACCAGCCTCTCCTTTCCAGGCGTAGTGATTGCCGCTGGACCACTGTTAGTCCCTGACAGTTGGTCGCTCGCATATGGCCTCTCCTACACAATTGTACCCGTAGCAACGCGTTCCCGTCGCGTCCCCCGTTATGACAGAGTTTGCTACGTTGGTGCGACCGAGTGCCCGGCGGTATACCTGGGTGGGTTGACTGGACCCATATTAGCCTTGGTTGGCGACCAGTCTAGGAGAAGGAAAACTCCAAACTGAAACCCCCACTGCCTTGTGGGTTACTTCGGGAGAAGAATCAGGCTAAAGGAGTAAACCTTGACAATAAATCCGGAGTGGTGTCCCGAAGGCGGTTGGATTGGACGCATTGCGCTTTCCTTCCGGCAACTCCTGCAGCTGAGCTGGTGCCAAACGTACTGGTCTGTGCCTTTCCTTTGGAATCCACCAGTCAAGCCAAGAGGAAGGTCCTGATGTAAGGGCAGCTCAGGGTCTTCAACCTTTTTGCCCAGGCTGTAGCACACTGGAGAGGACACTCCAGCGATATCTATATATCGGCACAACACGAGAAGTGGCAGTTTACCGGTTATAAGTTAAGCTCTGATTGGCGTAAGAGCGAACGCCAGGGGTCACTTCTGACGGTGGGAGAGGTCATCGCACCTCACTGGACAGCTACCGCCCGCCTCAAGCTGGGCAGCCCCCAGCCAATAAGGTGTTGTCCCGCCATGGCCTGCCTGCTTCACTGGGTGTTTGGAGCTAAGAGTAAAATCGACAAGCAGTCCAAAATCGTACACCTGGAATAACAAAGAATGTAAAGAAGATGCCAGCTCTTCGCCTTGCAAGCTGGAACATAAGGACGATGTGTCCTGGTCTTACAAACAACCTTCCTCAAGTGGATGATGCTCGCAAGACGGCTATCATTGACAGAGAACTTGACAAACTGAATATTGACATCGCCTGCCTGCAGGAAACCCGACTTCTTGGAAGTGGTTCTATAAAGGAGTCATGCTACACTTTCTTCTGGCAAGGTCGCCCACAGGGCCAACCAAAACAGCATGGTGTTGGTTTCGCAATTAAGAACTCGATGGTAGATGCGATAATACCATCATCAGAAGGAACGGAACGAATATTTTCACTGAGCCTTTCTACGTCTTCAGGTCCTGTTAGACTATTCAGCATTTACGCACCAACGCTCACATCAGCACCAGAAGAAAAGGACACCTTTTATGCAGCTCTAGATGAAGCCATATCAAAGGTACCAAAGACCGAAGGCCTTTACCTCCTAGGAGACTTCAACGCCAGAGTTGGTGCTGAAGACCAAGCTTGGCCATCTTGCCTTGGCCCGCACGGAATTGGAAAATTAAATGAGAATGGCCAAAGAATATTAGAGCTTTGCTGCTTCCACGGTCTTTGTGTTACGAACACATACTTCCAAGGTAAAGAGCTTCACAAAGTCTCCTGGAGACACCCGAGATCGCGCCACTGGCACCAGTTAGACCTAGCCATCACCCGGCGCAAAGATCTTGGAAATGTACTCCACACCAGAAGCTACCATAGCGCAGTGTGTGATACCGACCATTCTTTGGTGGTCAGTAAAGTACGTCTGGCACCACGCAAACGCCATCATTCCAAGCAGAAATGCCGCCCACGTGTTAATACTCGTAATACGAACAACCCTGAAAGGACACAGGAGTTCTTAAGTTGCCTGGAAGTCTCACTTGCAGACTCCTCTCAAGATGGGTCTATTGAATCCAAATGGCACAAGATTCGTGATGCTGTCTACAACTGTGCTGTTACTGCCTATGGGAGGAAAGAGCATAACAATGCTGACTGGCTTGAGGCCAGTTGGGACGAGATGGAGCCAGTTTTAGAAGCCAAAAGACAAGCTCTTATGAACTACAAGAAGTCTCCAAGCCAAACCTCACTAGAAGGTCTGAGAGCTGCAAGGCACCACGTTCAACTTACCTCAAGGCGCTGTGCAAACAACTATTGGCTGAACCTTTGCAAGAGCATTCAAGATGCTGCTGACATTGGGGATACAAGAAGAATGTATGAAGGAATCAAAAAGGCTGTTGGCCCGTCAACATCCAAGGTTGCCCCTCTTAAAGCAAAGAATGGTGAAATAATATCTGACCCGACCCAGCAACTCGAACGCTGGGTAGAATACTACCTTGAGCTCTATGCGACCAAAACCCATGTTGCAAGATCTGCTCTTGATTCTCTTCCTGACCTACCAATCCTTGAGGAGCTCGATGCACTGCCGACAATGGAAGAACTCGACAAAGCATTAAATGCTCTGGCAAGTGGTAAAGCTCCAGGGGCTGATGGCATACCATCTGAAGTTTTGAAGATTGGGAAACCAATACTAATGCAGCCTCTGTATGAGCTCCTGTGCCTTTGCTGGGAAAATGGCTATATCCCTCAAGATATGCGGGATGCAATTACTGTCACCCTCTATAAGAACAAGGGCGATTGCAGTGATTGCAATAACTACCGAGGCATCTCGCTCCTCAGTATTGCTGGGAAGGCCTTTGCTAGGGTGTCCCTCAGTCGCTTACAGAAGCTAGCATCACGTGTATATCCTGAGTCTCAGTGTGGATTCAGACCTGGTAGATCTACTACTGACATGATCTTCTCACTACGCCAAATGCAGGAGAAATGTAGGGAACAGCAAATGCCCCTCTACATTGCTTTCATAGACCTAACCAAGGCATTTGACCTCGTAAGCCGGAAGGGTTTACTTGAGATTTTAAAGAAGATTGGATGCCCCCCAAGATTGTTAAAGATCATTGCTTCCTTCCATGAAAACACCCGGAACTCAGTACGCTTCAAGGGTGCAACATCAGAAGCATTTCCCGTTGGCAGTGGTGTTAAGCAAGGATGCGTTCTGGCTCCCACACTC
>JANCMA020085341.1:0-25697 GCA_024336925.2 Zoanthus solanderi | reverse complement strand
AGGCTGTATTTAGCATCAAAAGTAAAACAGTCTGAGGAAGATGATGATGACAGTCTACTTAAACCAATTTTAGATCTCACAACCACCAGAAACCATTACCCTGATGAAGATATGAACTTTCTAGAATTCCCTTTGGTTTCCCTTGACCAAACCTCTGATGAATGCGATGATGTTATAGTACTCCCATCAGTGACCAACCTGAAAGCCAACAGAGACCTTATAGCTGAACAGAACAAAGATTATGAAGATAGTTTACTGGCAGATCAGAAGAAAGAAGATGCGAGAAAAGAAAAACTGCTGTCAGAAATACGTAAGGCAGAGCAGCAGGAACAGTTGCGGCAGGCAAGACTTCACAGAGTCCCTAATGAGCCAAAGGGTGGTAGCATGGTGCTTATACAAGTCAGACATGTAACACTAGGAGTTATTAAGAGAAACTTCAGCTCAAACGATAAAATGTTGTCTGTGTATGATTGGGTTGGCTCCCTGAGCCTCCTTCCGCCATATTTTGAACTTTCTGATTTCAGAGGTCAAGTTTTAAGACCTGAACAATCAGTTGCAGAAGGTGACAAATCCACTTTGAATATGTCTTCAAGTGAAGCTACTCCAGGCTTAGATGATGTAGATATTGATTTTAAAGGCTTTGGTGTTGCACAGGAAAACAATGATGACACACTTCCACTGCTTGTTACACAGTAAGCTAGTATAAATTAATAAAAAGCTAAAAGTATATGACACCAGCTTTGTTCACTGTCAAATTCCACGTGCACAATGTTCAGGTCAAAATTGATCATGTATGGTGATTTAGCATTGTGTGAATAATGTCAATATGTGCTCTAATTTCAATAATGCATAATTTTTATGCATTTTATTCCACATTTGCAAATACCTGTGTGCAACACACCATTAGTTTAGCTTTTGATGAAGACAAAGTAAACAGCAGATGGTTCTCTTACATTAAGAGTTTTAGCCTCTTACTAAGGGTGGAGACGTTAGCAAGATTATTTTATAGTTTATAAAAATATTTAATGTATTTAGGCTTTCAAAGCAAAGACCTTGTCCTGAAGAGCTTTGGGTTTATACAGCAGTTTATCTTAATTGTTATGCTAGTCATTCAAATACAACTTTTTTATGTAACTTTAACCTTATTTAGCCAAACAAGTTGCTTGGCAGAGCAGTCCTATCAGCAGTCCTAATTCTTTGCAATGGTTTTTCAAATAAAGTAAGTTACCTAATATGAAACTTACACAATTTTTTTTTTTTGATAGAGAGGCATGTGGTTCTGGAGTGAGGTTTTCTGTAAGTATGTGTACTATTAAATAGGTTGTTATGTGGACTTAGCAGCAGTGAGCAGACTTCATAAAAACTTTTGAACTAAGAGTATTTTTCTCACACAGCAAATTGTTTTTCTTTATTTTCTTGTCACCGTCCTGTTTTCTGATCATTTTGATTGGTTAACGTTGTTGCTTTAGAATCCTGGGATGCAGTTCCGACAAGTGCATCTACCTGTCTTGCTGCAATCACAAGGATTGTCTAGAGATTCTGTGGTGAGATTTCTGCCTGTTTAGGATAATGTATCACTTGTTTAACCAACTTTTTCCATGACCCAATGTATTTTTATATAGACTGAATATTTTTTGTGTACAGAGGGCACAGTTGGAAGTTCTACGTGTTAGATTGCAATTGTAATATTAGGGGATTATTGTTAATTCTGATTATAGTCCTTCAGAGTTATAAACTACTTTCTAAAAGTGTAGAAACTGAACTCCAGCATATATACTACCATTTGTTCTAGCACTTTTACTGAGTCTCCGATTTTGTTAAAGTGGTATTACCAGGTATATTTTATATTAGTTTTTGCATCTTTCATAGGATGAGGAAGTAAACGAGGAGCTGCATGACCAGATTGATCATACAGAGACACCTGGTATCATTAACATTCTTTTCTGACTTAGACATGTTGTTTATTCGATCACATTATTATAAACTTGTAGTGGGTGCAAAATCTGTGGAAATCCATTTGCTATGTGTTAAAATGCCCTGTTTTGTTCATATTGTCAATACTGCCTATTTTTTTGTTTTGCAGAATGTCAAATTGTAAATATCCATCGTTCCCTGATCAAAGAAGACCTCGTCAAATTATTTGCTGACCCAGCTGTGATGCAACAAGAGCTTGATTGGAGAGTTATTGACAACTATGGCAGACAAGAGGAGGGTGTTGGCTCTGGCGTCCAGAGAGATATTCTTGCCACATTTTGGCAAAGAATCTTTGCATCCCTTACTATAGGTGATGTTGAGAAGGTGCCATGTATAAGGCACGATCACCAGAAGACTGAGTGGGAAGCCATATGCCGTGTCTTGGTGTATGGATTTCGCTTTGCTCGATACGTACCAATATGCCTGTCACCAGTTTTCCTGGCCTCCTGTATCTATGGGGAAGAATATATCAGCAAAGAAGACCTCCTTAATTCATTTTTGTTTTATGTTACAGCTGATGATAGGGAAGTGTTGACAAAGTGTTTATCAGGTGACTTGGACTGCCAGGATGATGACCTCCTTGAATTGCTATCCAGTTACAAGTGCTTCAAGCTGCCTAGCAAAGATAATATCAAGGACCTGCTTATGGAGTTGGCACATCAAGAAATAATCCAAAAACCTAGATATGTAGCACAGTGCTGGTCTCCAATTATTAGTGTTCTAAAGTCAGATCCACATTTTTGTAGTGTCAAGAGTATCAAGGAATTGCTTGTGGATTTGAGCCCAAATGCCAAAAAGATTATTAAGACGCTTCATCCCCAGGCGAATAACGAATCAGAAAAGCAAAGCTTTGAATTCCTGAAACAGTTCATCAAGTCCTTAGATCGATCCTCCCTAAAGTGTTTCCTTAAATTTGTTACTGGAAGTGATGTACTACTGAAAGATCAGAAGATATCTGTTGCTTTCTACGTTGTAGATGGCTTAGCAAGGAGGCCGATTGCACACACTTGTGGCCCTTTGCTTGAATTGCCTTGCACCTACCAGTCCTACAATGAGTTGGCAGAAGAATTCACAAGTATTATGAGAGAAAGAGAGGGATGGACCTTTAACATTGTCTGAACTGTTAAAAATGAATTTTTTAAACAATATTTTTTTGTGGACTTACGCAAAAACGTTTTGTTCGAAGAAAGTTCTGAAGATATGTATTAGTTTTCTTTGGTTATGTTTCCTATTTGGGTTTGGGTTTCCATCCCTTTTCAAACTAGTTAACAGTAGCTGCCAACAGTAAAAAAGTAGCAAATCTCATAACTTGAAGACGTCCAAGAGTAAGCAGTATCAGCCCCTACCTATCCCTAACCCCTTGGCCCCTACATGTCAGCCTATGGATACATTTATAGTGAAATTGAGGTTAAAATCTACTTGATTTTCCATTCAGGTAGCTTTCCTTTAGCTATTTTCAATCGCTACAGGTTTAATGGAAAGAACTTAGTATTGTTACTGGTACAATGGCTATTCTTGGCAGTAGTGTTGTTTGATTGCTGTTTAGACATTAATTTTGGTCCCTTAACTTTACATTATTATAAAGACCATTTCTTATTTGATCGAGATATCTTCTCTTCTAGGAGTAATCTATTCATGAGCAATGCCCTAATGATTATAATAATAATATTGATAATTGATAATAATAATAATAATAAAATTATAGATTTCAAAAAAACGACAATGGTATTAAAACAAGACTTGTTTCGACAAGACACTTGCCATCATCAGTAATGTGCTAAACAAGCTAAATTTGTCGATTTTTTGGAAAAAAATTTATTATTATTATTAATATTATTATTAATCAACTAACATTATCATTATTATAATAATTACTTCTATTATTATTGTTATAACATACTGGCAATGCCTTGTTTTTTAATAAAGGTGTACTGGTTAACACAAAAAGAAACGGTCCAACTATGTCCATCTGGTGTGTGTTGCAAACATTTTCGATTCTTGGTTACAGTTAATTCAATTTATTAGAACTTATTAACCAAGCATAGGATTTTACAAAACCTTAACAACTTTTCTATCAATTGCAGAGCATTTTAAAAGCTGAGTCACAGTGTTTGGAAATTTTACTAGAAGGGAAAATTCAATGTAAAGCATCTGCTTTGCTGGCCTGTAGCTAAGACGATAATACACACTTTTTTTAATAAGAATCCAGTTTATAAGAATCACGAGGCTCAGATTTCAGAAATTTTAAAAAATATTTAAAAATCATACTGAGGCACAATCACTTGACCCACACAAAAAATTCTTCTACATTTTTCGTTTTCATGAGTATATGGTACTACCCCTTTTCTTTAAAGTTAGTTTCTATGGAAACCTTAAATGTGTTTTGATTGATCAAAAATGATTAAAAATACTAGACTTAATCTCTCTTTTTTTCTTCAGCCTGCAGAACATTTTTTCCCGCATTGTAAGGACTTACTTCAATAAACTAGCTGTGATGCATGCTAAATAGTGTTCCTTACAAAAACCAACACAAGGATCTAGTTATTTAAAAGCGCTTAAGCATACTGATTGATTAGAGCTTTTCAATACGTTCAATCAAAGCACCATACAAATTTTTTGCTTCATCTGGTGATTTTGGCATGACCCAGTGCTTTTCATGCATGATAATACTGGCAAGATCTGAAAATTCTGGGGTGCAGTGAAGTAGTTGCTCACTATTACTGTCACACACAAGGTGCTGACTTACAGTGATGTCAACCTTATCCACCTCAATCATAAAGTCCCTTGTACCTGATACTTCTGGAAGCAAAAATAGAAGATCTGGACGTCCACCAGGTGACTGGTGATTAGCTGACGGTCTAATTCTATGATTGTTCCAAAGCCTTGCAGCTCTGTACAGTTCATTTCTTAATATATCCATGTAACAAAATCTTAAACATTCCACATGCACCACATTAGAATCACAATAACAGCCACTTTCTCGCAGCTCTTTGAAATGCTCTATCCACCAATTAGTGCAACCCCTTCGCAGCTGAGACCACCAGGCTTCTATCCTTTGATTAGATATCGAACGACCGTAAATAAAACTCTTCTCTGCCCCAAAAGAGTCATCTGAATTGTTTCGAAGGAAACGTTGAATTGCAGCAACGTGGCAGTTTTCTGTACCACAGTCCGCTCTTACAATACGGGCAGTGCCCCCTATCTCAATTATGCATTTTACAAAATAACTTGCAACAACTGTCGGGTCATTGTTAGATATCCCAACCTCGAGCCACATTATTCGCCTGCTGTAGCCATCTATGCATCCGTGGATGGCAAAACCAAAAGGTTTTAATTTATCGTAGCCATCTATGTGCCAGAGAAAATTTGGCCCTCTTCCCTTATACTGACGCCTTTGAAGTCGATGCCTCAAACGCCTATCTACGGCATCGGGATCTATTATCCTGAGAGCGTGCCGTACCGTCTCTTTAGAAACAACAAGGCCGCGATCTGTTACCAATCTTTGCCAAACAGACCTATATCCAACATCGCTTCCACTTCCTCGATGCTCTTGTTCGATAGCGACAATAACGCTTTTAAGGTCGGAAACATTTTGCCGTCTTTTAAGGCCCCTGCGGGCTAAAATTCTTTTCAGCTGCCGCAAACTGAGTTCTTGATCATGCAGTAAGAGAAGACACGAAAGTATTTCTGAATATTTGTATCCAAGTTTGAAGTATTGTTCAATTAACTCATCACGAACATTCAATTCACGCTGCGCCATCTTTGTTTGTCCTGTACAGCCCCTTAGTCTTAGCTAGCATAGTAACTCGTTGCATAACTCGTCACATAACTCGTCAAATAACTCATCTCATAACTCGTCACATAACTTAACTCGTTGCATAACTCGTTGCATAACTCGTCGCATAACTCGTCTCATAACTCGTCAAATAACTCGTCACATAACTCGTCGCATAACTCGTCTCATAACTCGTCACATAACTTAACTCGTCACATAACTCGTCCCATAACTCGTCAAAAGATTTAATTTGTCATGGCCCTTTGAGGGCTCCGTAGCAAGGCGATCGACACTGTGAATCATAACTTGTTATCTACTAAACTGAAACTGTTGTCTCTTAAATCATACATAGTGTCAGTATATACGGCAGCAACGTATTTGCTCCAATAACTTCACATGTCCTTGGAACCAAGTTAAAAAAGGTACTATTCAGGGTAGCGTGAGCGGACCTTACTCATTTAATATTTTTCTTAATGATTAAGAAATTGAACACAATTTTGTTTCTGTTTTATATAAATAAGCAGATAACTCTACTTTAGTAGCACCTATCTAGAATAATTATGATACATCATCCCAATTAGTTAACATGACCCAAAGATAGCAGCATGTCTTGTAATCCAAGCAAATGAAAGAAACTTATTTTTAGAAATAAAACAATTAATGAGAAATGTGCACCTACTTGTGGAATTAAACAATGCAATGATCTCCTCCTATTAGAAATAATGTTCTGGGCAACTCAAGGTTTCGCAGTCATGTAAAAATCAAACTAACAAATATTTGCATGTATTAAAAACATATTGCGCAAAGAACAGTATAACAAGGATGAAATAAATCACATGTTCAACGCCATTGTTTTGCTTAATGTATTGTACCGTTTAAGTGTGTATGGAGCCATAGACTCAGATCTTAGTTTAGTTCAACGTTTTCTGAAGAGATGTCATAAGCGACATTTTACTTTATATCCAGTAGATATTTTTAACTTAATGGAATAACAATATCGTTTTATTTTTTACAAATTAATTAGTATTGATGGCTACCCCATACATCGGATAACACAGAACGCAAGACAACTTTTGTAAATAGGTTAATTTCTTAGTATAAGGTTTCATAATATTTTAGATATTATATAATTTTATTTTATTTAATGTAGCCGTTACATTGGTGAAACAATGCGCCATATTTCTACTAGGATGAAAGAATATATCAGGCTACCAAGAAAAATTCCAATATCTTTAAACACTTCCTTTCCTCACCTAACTGTAAAGTACAGTATACCGACTCCTGCTTCACAATTCTTGACACTGCTATTTATCTTTTTACACTTAAAGTTAAAGAAGTCTTGTGCATCAATCAACTTAAGCCTGAACTTAATAAACAAGTTCACCACTTTAACACTGTTCTTAGTTGCTGCGAGCGAAGCAAGCAGTGACACTAATGTCAACGGCTTTCTCAATGGGCTTCCTGTGTTCAGTTTGGCCGGGAGAGTCTGGGCTTTTTATTATATGACGGCTTCAAAGTTGATTTGGATGTCCAGATATTTGTGAACCTGCAGTGTATTCGGATAGCGGCAAACTGTTCGCTTCTCCGGTGTCGCTGCCATCGTTTCGAGTAGTCTTCTGGAGTCTTCGTTTGTTAGCTTTCGATCGTTTGTGATCGTTTGTCTTCGCTTGTTAGCTTTCAAATTTAGAGAGGTAAGAATATTGAAGTAGTTCAATGTCAAACATAGATTTAATTGCTAATGCAAGTATTCATCAAGGTGACGGTCGCTTTAACGACGTATCTAGGGGAAGACAATGTGCTTTTAAGAGTCTTTCAGCTTTGTTATGTGCAAATTCGTAACCTATTTCACGATGGACAACTCAGACAGTCGATCGAAATTTAGTAGGAGACGCTATGTATGTAAAGGCCTTTGAAGAGCAAACTATACCAGACACAGAAACACTCCCGCTGACTTCTTTGCCAGATCGAGCCCGTTGGACTTTGATGAGAGATGATGCGAAACCATCGGCCATTGAGCAAAACAAATCGGCCATTGAGCAAAACAAATCGCCCATTGAGGCAAACAAACCATCGGCCATTGAGCCAAACAAATCAAAACAATCACTTATTATGGTGACAAATACTAATTTACCTATTATGGTAGAGCCCATTGAGGCACAAACAACAACAAATAGCTTATTGTGAGCTATTATTACAAAGATTTCTACCAGGGAAGAATTGCACGTGGCGAAATGAAAGTTATGAAGTTATATCGCATGAAGAAAAGGATAAATGAAACTGAAACTGATAAACAAAAAAGATTACATGGAGAAAATGCATATAGAAAGAGAAAACGTTCTGAGGAAGATGAAAAAAACAGAATTTATAATACGAAAAAAAAGTTAGATAACAACAATTCAATTTCTTCTGAGTCCAATGCTCAACATCATTTTTTAAGTGCATTTAATAATACTCAAAATGGTCAGATACATCAGCAAAACTGGGCAAAAACTAATATGTTCAAATTTCACCAATCAATTGTGTATTTTGTATGCCATTGCACTATTTGTCATGAAGCATGGCCATTAAAATCCAAACCATGGTCTCCAGACAGTTATGTCTGCTCAAGGTGTGTCAGGGATAAAAAATCTCCCACAAAATTTTCTGTTGGATATTCAATGATACCATCTGCAGTTCCACCTGAATTGCAGAACTTGACTCAAGTAGAGGAAATGCTAATAGCCCGTGCCCTTCCTATCATGAGGGTTTATATTAAACCAGGTGGTCAGAGAGGTTATTCTGGTCATTGTATTAACCTGCCCCAAAATATTAAAACTCTAGCAACTTCATTGCCTAGATATCCAAAAAAATTTATCTGTGATAATCGTCAAAGTTAAAGGTAGAAATAATACTAATAATAGTGTTCCTTCAGGACTCTTGTCTCTTGAGACAGATGAGGACATTATATCAGGTGACAGTGAACAAGATTTAGGTCCACCAACTGATAATCCTAGTGAGGGTACTGTATATAATGAATCAACTGATATGAGTAGTTTCTTACCTGTTGGTGAACAACAGGAGCAAGAACTAAATGCTGTAAGAAATCAGCTTTCTGGTGATGAGCCAATGTCATGGCCCACAGTTGAAGACCAGCCATTAAATGAATGTCAGACACCATATTTAGCTACTATGGCATTCCCTACATTATTCCCTGATGGTAAAGGGGATCCTACAAATCAAGCATTAACTAGAGATGTTCCTCTAGCAGAGAGAGTCAAACATTTGATTAAGTTTGCTGAAAAGGTAAATGGAAAATGGGTTTATCGATTTGCCAGTCATCCTAGATTTTCTTACTGGGCTTTTAATATGATCCAAAGAAAAAGAACTTTGCAACAAAGTGGTATTTTTCTAAAACAAAACCCTGGTGAAGCGCATCTGACCATTGATGAGCTGCGTGAAATGGCAGCCAGTAATAACTCAGCTGCCTTTATGTCCAAAGTTTCTAGATATGTTGCTAATATTGCTGGTACAAATGCTTACTGGCATAAAGTAAAAGAAGATCTTAAAGCCATAGTAACAAGTGTTGGAGCTCCAACATTCTTTTTTACTTTTTCATCGGCTGATATGCATTGGCTTGAATTACATACACTGTTTTACAATAATTCTGATACTAATTTAACTACTTCTAGTGATGAGAGGCGTCAAAATGTTATCAACAACCCCCATATTGTTGACTGGTTTTTCACTCAAAGACTTGACAACTTTATTAAGTGCTGGCTCTATGACACCCTAAATGCCAAGTGGCACTGGTATAGATTTGAATACCAAGGTAGAGGTAGTATTCATTGTCATGGTACTGTTAAACTTAACAATGACCCAGGGTTGTGTGACTTGACAAAAACTGCTTTAAAGGGTTTCTTAGCTCAGAAATTAAAAGATGAAAACACTGTTGTTGATGATCCATCACAATTAGACCATGATATTGAAGCTGGCAGTAAAGCTGCAGAAACTGCATGTCAAGATGTTGATTGGTTACTGTCAACCATGAACCCAAACCCACCAGATGAAGGCATGTGGATAAGACCACAAGTACATCCATGTCAAAGAAAATATAAAGATATTCCTGAATGGGATAGAGATTCTGATTATGTTGATCTTCTCAATACAGTTCAACGACATACACGCTGTAGTACAAACTATTGCTTAAGAAAGAAAGATAATGAATCAGAGTTGAAATGTAGATTTCATTTTCCTTTTGATCACTGTCCACAGACAAAACTTGAATTTGAAAAGCTTCACAGTAAGAACAACAATGATGTACAATATAGAGCAAAAATAGTTACTAAGCGAAATGACTCAAGGTTAAACAATCACCAACAACTTCAACTAAAAGGTTGGAGAGCCAACTATGATATTCAGGTAGTTATTGACTATTATGCATGTGTTGAGTACCTCACAAAGTATGCTGCTAAAGGTGAACCGAGATCGCCTTTACTTAAAAAAGCATTCAACTCTATTGTACAGAACACTAATAACGCAAGTGATCCACACAGAGCAATCAAGAAAGTTGTAATGAAAACTCTTGGTGAAAGAGATTATGCTGCTCAGGAGACTATGCATCATCTACTCTCACTTAAATTACATAGTTCATCATTTAATGTTATTCCAGTCAGTTTAAATGGCTCACGTAGAGTGCAAACAAATCAGTAAGAAGTTTGCAGTGATTCCTGCACTAGCAATTCATCGCTTGATGTGTATGCAAATCGTGAACAGTATGACAATTCACCAAATGTTATAGACATGAACTTTATCAATTTTGCTACAACATATAAAGTTGTAAATGGTAAGTTAACAAATCTTCCAGATTAAGTGGTACCACGTATATTCCCAACATACTCTTGCAATCCAAGAGGACCAAATTTTCCAGCATAACGTAAATATCAGCTTTTACGGTATAAGCCTTGGAAATCAACTCAGAATAATGTATGGGGTGATCAAGAACCTTCTCATGAAGTCTTTATTACTTGTTGGCATAAATTTTTGCAAATACCATATGCACAAGCTAATGTACCAGACTGGTTTGATAAACTACAAGATGTTATCCAAAGTCAGGAAGAACCAAATGATGAACCTGCTCAGTCAGACAACAAGACTCGTGAAGAATGGATGATCATTTGTGATCTTTATACGCCTTTTGAAAATGCTGGTGAACAATCAGCACTATCACATGATTGGCATCAAGACAGACATAGATAAACTGACCAACAAATTGGTGAAACGCCAACTTGGATCAAAACAAAGAAAGAAGAAGCTACTACTATAACACCTGATAACTATGAGATTGTTGATATAAACACTTTCAGTGACATGCAAAAAACTGCATATGATATTGTCAATGATCATCTTCAGGATAATAATAATGGTAAAGACCCATTGTGTCTTATTATTATAGGACAGGCTGGCACTGGTAAAAGCTACTTGATTAATACTTTACGTAACCTTTTGCAAGGTAAATGTGCAATTACTGCTACAACAGGTAAAGCTTCTTATAACATTAAAGGTATTACAATATATTCATTGCTAAAATTACCAGTTGGCCCTATAGGTAATAAAGACCTTACTGGTCAAAGCCTGTCTAGACTGCAAGAACGTCTAAATGGAATAGAGTACATACTAATAGATGAGTATTCAATGCTTGGCCAAACCACTTTTGGCTGGATTGATAAAAGGTGTAAACAAGCAACAGGCTGCCATGATAAAGTTCTTGGTGGAATTTCTTCGATCTTAATTGGTGACCCTGGTCAATTACCACCTGTAACAGATAAACCATTATATCATGCTAAACCATCTAATGCTATTGGAGAACAAGGTTATCAGACATATAGAATGTTTGATAAAGTTATCAAGCTAACTCTGAATCAAAGGGTTCAGTGATCTAATCCTAAGCAAAGAACACTTCAGAAGTTTATAATTAAGACTCAGAAAAGGTGAGTCCACAAATGAAGATTGGCAGTTGTTATTAACTCGTCAACCATCAAATGTACAGGTGACTGATTTTAATGATGCTACTAGACTATTTTACAGCAATGAAGACGTTGCAACATATAATCATGAACAATTAACCAAACTTCAACATACTGTTGCTAACATAAATGCCTGTAACTCATCAGCTGCAGCAAAGAGTTTGACATCTGATGATATGTCAGGTTTAGAACCAACAATTTTTCTAGCCAAAGGAGCTAAAGTCATGTTGACAATAAATTTGTGGGCAAATGTTGGCCTCTGTAATGGAGCTACTGGAACTGTAGTTGATATTATCTATGAAGTCAAACATCAACCCCCAGATTTACCAATAGCTGTCATAGTACACTTTGATGACTATAGAGGTCCTTCTATCAGTGATACACTACCATCATGTGTACCAATAGGTCAATAGGTCCAATTACTGTATCAGCTCAGTCAATTAACAGTGTTCAACTTGAAAGACAACAACTTCCTCTTAGGCTTGCCTATGCTCTAACTATACATAAGAGTCAAGGACTTACCATGCCTAAAGCATGGATAGACATTGGTAGATCAGAGAGAACTCCTGGAATATATGTAGCTATAAGTAAAGTAAAAACACTATTATCTTGTGTTATTGAGCCAATCACCTTTGAAAGGTTAACTAGCTTAAAGTCATCTACCACTTTACAGTACAGACTTGATGAAGAAGCAAGGTTAGCTACAATTGCAGAGACAACATATAATCCTGATTATCAGGCAGTTAACTAAACTGTTTTTTCAAACTATAACATCTTAAACATGATAAGAACTTATAATTGACCAATTAATGAATGTTTGTATATTTTTCTGTAATCCTCAGTTCAATTTCCTTGGTAAGTCTTTTTAAGGGGTTCAAGGGGTTATTTGGTAACTAAAATGTTAAAATAAGACCTTAAAGTCATAAATAGCAACTAAACTTAAATAAATGTGATTTTTATTTCAGTTATGGCATCCAACCAGATTGAAAATGGTAAGTTTTCTCTTTGTGTTCTCCAAGTCCCAACAGTGTACCACAATATGCTACAAACCATTACACTTATTATACTACCTCCTTTGGAGTTGCTAAAGAGTTGCTAAAGATTAAAAACTTTTTCCCTTAGCCACAAATATGGCAGAGAAGATATTGTGATTGGTAAAAATACAATAATTACACCAGCTAAACTCTCGTTTGAGTATGAAAGCCAAGTTACCATCTTGTCTATTTCTTCTTTAGCTCGAGTTGCTTCAGATCAGCTTGTAAAAATCAAAGGATATGTTGGACATGTTGGAGCTGTACAGAAAATCGCTATCAAAGGCAAAGATGTGAAAAAGCAGGAATGTTACATTACAGACCCATCTGGTTTTGTCAAACTCATTTTCTGGGGTAGCCATACTGCATCTGTACAAGAAGGTTCAACGTACACTTTCGATAAAGTCAGGCTACGAGAATACCAACGGGAAAAATACCTTAATACCCCGAAACAGGAAGAAGAGTGTACTATTAATTTAGTAGAGCCATTCATGGAACCACTCCATGCCCTAGATGTTGTTAACACAACAGCAGAACTCACAGCAACTATCATTGCTGTAAACAACATAAACAAGTACCAATCTTGTATAAACTGCTCATGTTCACTATGCTGTGTTAGTTCCGTTATTGACAACAATATCATAACGGGGTCAGCGGTCAGCTAAGATGGCGGACGAAAATTTTTTTGCTCCTTTAAATGTGTTAATTATTGGCCTTATACTTGCTTCTTATTCAGTAAAACATCATCGAGAAGACGCCAAATATTTTAATTCGCGAATGGGAAATGATTTTAATATAACATTTGCATCGAAACAGCCAATACGTGCGGGCTTGGCTCGAGCAAGAGGTCTCAAAAATGATGTGTTTCAACACAACTCCGGGAGAAGCAAGACTATGATGAAGCTCCTCATTTCGATTTTACTTATGTGTGGGGATATACAGTTAAACCCGGGTCCTTAGTACAAATATCCTTGTGGCATCTGTTAAAAACCAGTCAAAATAAACCAACAAGGAATACAGTGCGATTTCTGTGACATTTGGCACCATATTCGCTGCATGAATATGGACAAGATCGCCTACGAAGCTTTAGCAAATTCTTCCTGTGTTTGGGGATGTAACAAGTGTGGCATGCCAAACTATTCCAGCTCTCTTCTGAATCAGTCATACTCTGATAATGAACACTCAAATAGGTTTTCACCTTTAAATACTGACAACCTTTCTGAACCTCAACTCTCCTCCACGCCAAAAAGACAAAGAACGCAAGGGGAGCTGCACAGATCACCTGGTACAATTCTAACATAATTTCTAACCATGTGTCAGATTTTCCAAGCTTCCGTAAACATGATCAAATACGGGTATGTACCATTAATTTTTGTAGCCTCATAAGCCATGATAAACAACTACAACTTCATCAAGTAATTGAGACATATAAACCTGATGTGATATTAGGATGTGAGACCCACCTTAAAGAGGAAATTAATAGTAATGATATATTCCCTAATGAATTCCTTCATCCTCCTCCACACCGTAAGGACAGAGCTTTTGGAGAAAAGGGTGGAGTTCTTATAGCTATTCACAATGATATTATCTCAGTAGAGCAATCATCGCCTGCTAACTGCGAGATTGTATGGACCAAGATCTCACACAAGAAGGGTGATATCATGTTTGGTGCTTTTTATCGCCAGCCTACATCGCCCATTGAAACTATTGAACAACTTGAACTGTCTATGAACAACCTTAAAAGAGCTTAATGGGTTAAATAGCAAACATGTCATACTTGGAGGTGATTTCAATCTACCAGATGTAAATTAAAGGGATGGATCCATTACGAGAAATCCCCAATATGCAAGTGAGATTAGTGAGAAAATGTTGGGTATCGTGGATGAATATAATTTTACACAAGTAGTGCAAGAACCCACCCGTCATAATAATATACTAGACCTGGTGTTTACGACCCACCCAGATCTAATTGAAGGTATATACGTTGTCCCAGGTATGAGTGACCATAAAGCAGTCATTTGTGACATTAATTTTAAGACCAAGCCCCCTTTAAATCCACCAAGATCTGTCTACTTATATAAACATGCAAATATGAGAGGTCTGCAAGAACAATTAAGGAGTTCGTATACATCATTTCAAGCGTCAGACCCTTCAACAAAATCAGTAGAAGAAAACTGGACTCAATTCAAAACCATACTCTTTGATACCATCAAGAAACACATCCCCCAAAAAACACTTAACAAAAAAAGGTCCACTCCATGGTTTAATTCACACATTAAACGTCTTATCCGCCAAAAACAGAGACGCTACAATGCTGCCAGACATAGCAATAGTGAACAAGATTGGCGCAAATTTAAAAATCTTCGAAAATTGATACATAATAAAATGCGAAAAGCTCACCAAAACTACATCAATAATCTTTTAGACATTGGTGATGATATTATTGATGAGAACAGCTCGCAGCATTTCACTTTTCTATTAGAAACTACTAGTTTGTAAATATATTTCATACTTTACTGTTCTATCACTTAGTCTGTAAACTTCTGCTTTACATAATTATGTCAATTGCTTGTCAATATTTGTAACATTATACTAATTTCTATTGTCTGTAATTAACGTATCATATCTATCCAGTAACATTTGTAACCTAGCTCATTTATTCGCACTGATGATGGCGTAGGATAGCCGAAACATGTTTGTATTAAAAAAAATCGTTTTTTATATTCAGTTTGTAATTTCTATTGTGCTTTTACGTAAATATGGGAATAGTTTTTATTGATTTAATTAACTGACTTATTGTACATGTAACTTAAGAAACTTATTTTCATCTTTTGAAATAAAGAATATTATCTATCAATATTATTTACCGTCAATATATGTACCTACGGAGCCCTCTTAAGGACAAACACACTTTTACTATTGACAAACTGTTTTTACATGTTTTATGATACATCGCTTTCATAATAAACTTTTTTGTCAAACTTTTAGTGAACGCTGTTTCCTACGTTTAGAGTAAAGATACAGCTGCCGGCAGAAGTCTATGACCAGATTGTGCAATCTTTTAAAACGCTTTTGAACTGCTTTGAAAAATCCACCTTCGCATAAATTTAAAAACCAAGCTTGTGTCTATGAACATTAAGGAGAGAGTAAGCATAGAACAACGGAACTGAATTAAAAGATAGGTAGCACATCATGGTTGTGTACCTTAACTGAAATATAGAGTGAGAACAGCAAAGGATACTACACATCCTCTTTGTATGATGAAGCTGTAACTACTTCATTTAAAAGAGGAATCCCCGAGGCATATTATTTTAAACTAATAAGCAAAGCAAAAGATAAACTTTAGTATGCTAGCTGGAAGAGACAACAAAAAAAAATAATGGTCCGCCCCTATCGAGAAAGGATGGTAGTATCTTCCTAGCTTTAGCTTAAAATCAACTAATTTGTTATTTTGCTTACATTTTAACTTTTCTATCTTTCGAATTTCTGTAAAGAGGATTATTTTATATATAGCAGAACTACAGCTGTATCGAATCTGCTCACAGCAGACCAGCTGTAAAAAAAAATTGGATAAGAAACTGATGTTGAGAACTTGCCGAGTTCTTGTACTGGCTTGGTTTTTGGTAATGGTGTGACATTGGCCATCTTCCATAGATTGGAGAGACGTTCGTTACAAGACTTAAAGGGGCTTAAAGACCTTGCTTAAAGTTGTTCATAAAACTTAGATTTCCCCACCTACTTGACAAGCGTGCTGGAGAGGATGGCCGAGTTCTTGTTCGATCCATAACAGCCATTCCATGGAAACACTCAAATGATTATGGTTTGATGCTACCCCAAAAACCGGTTAAAAGGCAATAGTGTTACGTTCTGGAAGGTTTCGTCGCAATCCCAACTGCAAGCAGATGCAATGGTGATTTTGGAGAAGCAATTGAAAGAAGCCACTGCTTGAAAATCTTCCAGTAAACGAAGAAATTCCATCTCTAATAATATTTGAATATGCTTCTACCCTCTTCTGAAGATCGAACTAAAAAGCTAGGTAATGTAACTGGACCTGGTACCAAGGGTTAAATTCTGCTCCTCTTTAAGAAAAGGGTGTGAGGACAAAATATTTTTTTCTCTGGTAAAAGACCCACAAATGTTTGATTGGCCTGAGAATTGAATTAATGGGGAAAAGAACTTTTCCAGTTCCCTCAGGTTAAATGTTTTCTCTAAATAGCCAACACCATTCGCAGAGCAGGCATGGAATTGATGAACCAGTTCGAGCCTGTTGTCAGTTGCTTGACTTTGTATTTATTCTTTGTCAGTTCCATTTTCCTTTTCTATCACACAGGGAGGCAGCTAAAACTGGGGAGCTATTTAATCCTGGAACTTGTTGGTTAGAACTGTGACAGCTACTGAAAAATTGCCTTCTTTAGTGAAGACGTCCATCCAATCTATAAAGTTGGTCACATAATCAGTTCCAAAAAAGACATGCTTCTTATTAGTTTCATTTCTTTTGGCAAATAGTAGTTTGGAAACATGCTGATTATCTCCTTGCCTGGCTTCAGTATCAAATAAGACCAATAAAGGTTCTTCCCTCCTCCTCATTGTGGTTGTCGCATTTCTCCTCAGCAAATACAGCAGTAGCCCAGCAGGGTCTTATTGTTTTCAAAGTTGTGGAGCCTTTTACCAACAGTCCTGATCCCATTGCTTTTTGGCTGGTCATTTAATGTAAATTTGCATGTAACAACAGTTGTTAGCGGTTGTTAACATTGAAGGCATCGGAGTACCCAAAACACTGGATATCCAGCAGCGTCAAAACAGGTGGCACAATGCTGCGTTGTTCATTTTGCGGCATAAAGATGGTAGTTGCTGGATTAGTAGCTGGTTTTTCAGCATGCATGTTGGTTGTGTGCTTCAGCTGACAGGATGAAACAAAGAAAATCCGGCAATGAGAACAGAAGACATTGGGTAATGGTAGATTTGACAGCTGTTTAGAAAGTCAGGGCGAATTCTTTGCAGGCAGCAAGGTCAATGGACGGGCATGTAGGTACAAGTGTGATGGCCATTTTTGTAATAAAGAACAAGACAACAGCCACAAAAGTAGGAGGAAGTGAAGAATCCTGCCAATGACTTGATTGTGTCGTAGTGCCATACGAAAAAAGTAACAAGGTGCCGGCAAAATCCAAAATGCACTGCTCTTAACGATGATTGGCATTCTCATCCTTAATCTCAAAGTCAGGTAGGTATCCAGCCAACTGCTCAAGTTTTGGTTAACCATACCATTGAACTGAAGGAGTCAGGGCTTGGCTTTACAGGAGTTTAGATTAACAGTCGATTCTCTGAGAAGTGTGATCTTGATGTAAGGATGATCAAGCAGCTTCAGGAGTTAAGGTGGTTACAGCCAAAGCAATTACCAAGGCTTTGGTGCAGCAAAGGTTGGTTTTCCTTTCCAGGAATGGGGATATGTTAACGATTCTTCAGGGCTCAAAGTTTAGAGTGAAACATCTGTCCAGGAATATTTCCGCTTACGTTGTGCTCTCTTTTGAGGGGGTTCTTGGAGGTGGACGTGGGACAGCATAAAACTGTCATCCACATGGAATTGCTGGTTAAAGGTATATAAGAGGCCAAAGTTGTCCAAAGTGCGAGTCACCCAAACTGTGCCATTATGCAATTCTCAAGCCTTAATCCCAAACCATCAAATACTTGGTCTAAGCAGCTGGAGCCGACATGAAGTAGGTGGTATCTCAATTATTGATATCATCTTGATCTAACAAGAGATCAAGCACGTGACGCAGAGCATCTTCCAACTTTCCAACAGATGGTAGTAACCCAGGGGTTGAGTCACAGCAGCAGGAGGACACTAATGCAGCTCTAACCGGAACAAATTGTTATCTTTGCTCAAGACCAGTGAGAATTGATGAACATAGAAAGCCAGAGACACCTAAAACAGACCTTCTTTAAGAACTAAAAACGAATCAAAATAATTAAAAAGGGAAAATAAATCAAAAAGAAATAAAACAAAAGAAAAATGAAATAAAAAAACAAATAAAATAAGAAAGTTTGTTCCAGGTGTCCTTGGATCTCTTTCCTCATCGATTCTCATCGAGTCTTGGGTGGAGACGAGCATGTGTTCTGGGTACAGCTGCATCAAAATCCTCCTGTTGCTGTGGCTCAAACCTTGGGTCACTACAGTCTGTTGGAAGAGCTGACAGATGCTCTTTGTCATGCATTCCATCTCTTGCTAGATCGAGATGATATCAATGATGAAGATGCCACCTACTTCTTGTTGGGATCTAACCACCGAGACCTAACACTCAAATTGTTTGGAATTAAAGCTAGAGAGTTGTGCAATGGCACAGCTTGGCTGACTTGCATTTTGGACAACTTTGCCCTCTTGCTTAACTCTAACCAGCAATTCCATGTGGACCACAGTTTCATGATGTCCCTAGTCCACTTCAAAGAACCCTCTCAAATAGGACTACAACATATGCAGAAATATTCCTGGGCAGATGTCTTACTCTAAACTTTGAACCCTAAAGAACCGCTAACATATCCCCATTCCTGGAGAGGAAAAACAACCTTTGCTGCACCAAACCCTTGGTCATTTATTGGGCTGTAACCACCTTAACTTCAGAAGCTCCTTGACCCTCAAACATCAACATCATACTTCTAGGAGAATCGATTGTTAATCTTATCTCCTGCAATGCCAAGCCCTGATTCCTTCGGGTCAACGGTGTGGTCAACCAAACCTGGAGCAGTTGGCTGGATTCCTACCTGACTTTGAGATTGTGGATGACGATCCCAATCATTGGTATGAACAGTACATTTTCAATTCTGCTGACACTTTGTTGTAGTTGTTGTATTCCGTAGGACACAACGACACAATCAAGTCGTTGGCAGAATTCTTCCCTACATCCTACCTTTATGGCTGTTGTTTTGTTCTTTACTACAAAAAGGGCTATCACACTTGCACTCAGATCCCCGACCGTTGTCCTTGCTGCCCGCAAAGAATATGCCCCAACTTTCTAAACAAACCTACTGTTTTCCCAATGTCTTCAGTTCTCATTGCCGGATTTTCCTTTTTTCAACCTGTCAGCTGAAGCACACAACCAACATGCATGCTGAAAAACCAGCTACTAATTAGTAACTATCATCTGCTATGCTGCAAAATGAACAATGCAAAATGTAACATTAACTTTTTGGGTAATATAACGCGTTAAAACTTTGTTACATTTCACGTTAAAAGTTGTTACATTTTTTGTTAATGTTACGTAACAAATTCTACTCGACCATGCAGCGTTTCGATCCTGCTGAATGCCCAGACCCTTGATTAAGCTGGTCATCATTGTGGCTAAACTGATGCCCTCACCACAACGTTGGCAACCTCAACACCTAACCGTTTTTACATGGATATTTACACTTAAAGACAAGCAAAAATGCAATGGGATCAGGATTGTTGCTAAAAGGCTACACAACTTCGAAAACAACAACACCCTGCTGGGCTACTGTTGTATTTGCTGAGGAGGAAGACAACATCGTCGATAAGGAGGAAGAATCTTTATTGGCCTTATTTGATACTGAGGCAAGGCAACGAGACAATCAGCATGTTCCCAACCTGCTATTAGCCAAAAGCAATGAATCCAATAAAAAGCATGTCTTTTGTGGAACTGATTATGTGACCGACATTAGCAACTGGACTGACGTCTTGGCTAATAATGGGGACTTTTTTATTAACTGTCACAGTTCAAACCAACAACTTCCAGGATTCAACAGTTCCTCTGTTTTGGCTACCTCCCTGTGACAGAAAAGGAAAATTGAACTGACACAGAATGAATACAAACTTATACAAATGACAGCAGACTCTCCCTGGCTCATCAACTCCATGTCCTTTCTATAAATGGTGTTGACCAATTTAAAGAAAACATTTGACCTGTGGGAACTTGAAAAGGTCTTTTCCCCATTAATTTAACCCTCAGGCCAATCAAACATTTGCGGGGTCTTTACCGGAGAAAAAACGAAACTATTTTTGTCTTCACACCATGTTCTTAAAGAGGAGCAGAATTCAACCCTTGGTACAAGGATCAGTTAGGTCGCCTGTACTAGTTGTTTCTTCCAATGCCGCGGTATTTCTATACATACCATAACAACAAGTTGATATTTTTTCTGTCTCTTACCAAAGCAACCTATAGCCATTTTCAAGAGCTCTGATTGGCTCCCTTAACTTGTGATAGCTAAGACTATTAATTGATTTTGACGCAGAATTTAAAGTGACAGGAACCGCGAATGCTAAAAATAGAAAAAAGGTTTCATTGTATTGTTTCTTTGAAAATAAAGTACATTTTTATCCCACTATTTTGGTAAATACTAAAATAAACACCCCCTCAGGTTAGTGCCTAGTATTACAGTAGGTATATATACATTGACGCTTTGAAACTATTTACCTCCCCAACTTAAATGTGTATTTTAACATTAAAGTTTTTCTTTGTAGGTTGTAAGCTTCCTTTCAAAACAAAGAAAATTGATGAATTATACTAAATGACAATACATAAATTCCAGAAACAGAGTGTAAAGATTTATTAAATTCTCAATATTTCCATAAGCTGACCAAAGGTTTCTGGTTGAAAGTAGAATATTGCACAATCCTAGATTGGCACATAAAATTATCACCTTTTCTAGATCAACCAGGACCTGTTAGATAAGACCATACTTTTTTTTTTCAGACGAGTGTATTAATTTAATCATTTCGTACTACTGAACAACAAATATTAATATTTTTTATATAGGGTTGGACCAAGCTGTGCTGTTGTTTTATAAATCCCTTCATTTGGTATTATTCAGTTGATCTGAATCTAATAGTAAGTCTGGCCACATTTGCATCTCACTCATCTGACCCAGGAATAGTCACACACTAAACAGCAACAGAAGGAAGGTACAAAATGAAATATATGCATTTTACAGAAATTCAAGGACTTTTCAAGGAGTAAATTAATATCTAAACATTTAGGTATTTTTCAAGGACAAGTTATAAATTCAAAGACTTTTCAAGGCCTGTATGAACCATGCACTTTTGTCTAGTAGTTTATTCCTTTCAGTCACAGTTGTATTGTTAAATTCTCCAAACTTGAGCCCATATTTTTCATTTAACAGGTTTGAGAGAACTTTACTGTTAATCTTCATTAGTTTGCTTTGTCTGATCAATTCTCATTTCTCATTACCAAATGTCTTATTTTGTACAGTGTTATGCAAGGAGAATTTTGGCTGTTACAGTGTTGTCCACACAATTTTGAATAGGCAGCAAAAGTGGAAAAGTAGCTGGCATGTAAGGGGGTCCGGGGGTAAATTATGCCATTTAAGAGAACAAAAAAATCAAAACAAGTAGCCAGCAAAGCTGCCAAAGTAGCAAGTTAATTTTGCTAGCTGCCAGCAATTAGGAACAACTCTGTAGATATCTGTGGTACTTGTATAAAAAAAATGAATGAAAGTGCATGTTCTTATTTTGGAAATGTTTTTGTACAAAAAAAGAAAAACACTACACCCCTTTCATGTTCTACAACTGAGGAGGTAAAAAAAAACTGTTTGCAAGAAAACGTTGATATTGTTGAGATTCTGAAAAATTAATGATTTTACGCCACAAGAAAAACTCAAAATTTCATCACTTCTTATTTAACCTCTGTTCAGATATTAATGTGATTTTATAAGTACTTTGTTTATGCTTCTTATGGTGTCAATTTTATTCAATGTACCAGCACACAGTATTTTAAGCAAAAGATTGACATATTTTGAAGAAAGTGATCTCTGTGTTCACTTTAGCACACCTCATTGTACAGTAAAAAGCATTTTCAATCAACGAACATACTTTTTAAAGTTAAAAGACAAAGCTTTTCAGAAAATATTGTGACTTGTGGTGGCTGTCCACTCGAAACTTGATATCAGACACATATAGTCCAGTGGTTTCATTAGAAGGCAGCTATCAGCGATTTATCGCCACCTACTGAGCATCAGACCGACGGCTACTTTGCCTGGAATTTCATTTGTTTGTACATTCATTTTTAACTTTTACAGATAAGTGCATTGTCCCAAAGTATTTCTTTAAAGCATCCTTGCAATTGGCAAATAAACTCGAAAGGGAAGCTTCACTTCTTGTACTATTCTAATTTAAAAATGGTCTCTTCACGCACAGCTCTGATATATTTTAACTGTAAATCCAAGGGGTAAAATGCCTGCTTCTTAAGAATCTAGCAGTTATGACAATGTTGTTTTTCTTGCCAAAATGCAGGAAAACGCATCTTAAGAGTCCCAAAATCTCAACCCCCTAAAGCATCGCAAAATGCTGGAAAATCCATCTCAGGGGTCCCAAAATCTTAAACCTCCCTAAGGCCTCAGAAGAAAATGTATAGCCACCTACTTTCAAAAATTACTGAAAGCACTGGGAGTCAAGTGGAAGTGATTTCAATGAATCTTCATCCTGGGTTCATAATGTTAACTTTATCAACATAATTATTTGACTACAGATTCAGCATATATTTACTTGCTAGAAGTAATGAACATATATTTGGAATGCTTTTAGAAAAGCAGGGCTTTCAATTTATAATCAAAGGCTCTATGAGCCACCTCATGGATGGATGTTAAATACTCTCCTTAGAGTCCCACATGCTTACGCACACAAAATATTGGTCTATAAATAACCAGCACGCAAAAGAGTTTGGAAAAAAATATACTTTAAGCATATGGTTTAAGACGTTATTTTATACTATCGAGCGTGAACCCATGTTAGAACTTTTTACTTTCGTGTGAACGGATCCAGTTCAATTCCTGTACTGATCTTTTTTATTTCAATTCTTTTTTTTTCTTTTTTTTTAACTTAAAATTATTTATAAAGCATTTTTTAACCTTTTTGTAATAAAATTCAATAATAAAAACTTGTAAAAATATAAAGTTTTAAGATTAGATTGTTTAAAATGTTAATTTACCCTATACTTCATAGTTTCGAGTGTGGTTCATTAATAGAACTTTTGACCTTCATGTGAATGGACCCAGTTGGAAGTTCAAGTCCTGTTCTGATCTTTCTTTTTTATTTTAATCATTTTTTTTTCCTTTCTTTTTCTTTTTCTTTTTTTATTCTTTTTTCTTTTTTTTAACTTAAAATTGTCTATAAAGCGTTTTATCTTTTTCTAATAAAATTTTTAAAATGCAATGTTTTCCTATGACGACACGCAGCCTAGAGTCCCACAATCTTATGCACTCAAGAAATTGGTCTATAAATAACCAGCGCACGAAAGAGTTTGTATGAGGGAAGAGTTGGGATGAGATGAGCTTTGGTGTCTTGTTTCCTTGTAAATTTATAGGTTAATGCATACATTAATTACCCGATTAAAAGTTTACAGCCGAGTAAGCGAGTGAATTCACCTCACTCCTAAACCTCACCGATGACTGACGTCATCCATGAGATAAAAAAGTAGCAGGAGGGAAATTAGAAGTAGCTTGAGCTTAAGTGTGCTGTCTTAAAATGTCTAAGGTGGGATTGGTTGGTGCAGTTGGTAAGATTTACTGCCTTCCGACCACGTGGTCCCCAGTTCGAGGGGAAGTCAAAGACTCATCCACTTAACACTACAGAAACCAGAGACAAGCACCAGCTCCATGGGCTACTATACTTGTAAAGTATTTAGCTGTTTTTTCAGCTTAAAACAACTACATCAATTCATACTATGAAATATCAGAAGTACAGTAACCGGTGCAAATGATCAAAGTAGCCAGTGACGTGCATCGGGCACTGGCTACTTTTAAAAACCCTGGAAAAACCACTCTGTTCTTCTCCTTTATGTTTTGGGATGGTACAGATGAAGGATTCAGTATACATGTATAGATAAACACACGATATCAAGTACAATTCAGAATATATAAGCATGATAATTTTTTTTAAAGTCTAGGAAATTTGCAAGAGCCAGTAGGGAAAGTGCAATTTGTAATCTTTGTAAATTTACAAGAGCTTATTTATTCCAAGTTGGATGAAACAAATCATGTGATTACTTAATAAAAATATTTTTAAAAAAAGGCTTAAACATATAGAAAGCCAGATAAAAATTTAGAGTGTAATCATTCTTGTTTGTTCATTCATGTGATTATCGAATACTCAGTTCAAATATATGTCAAGTTTAGACTTTCACAAGAGCAAAAAAAATATATACAAATTCATTCAACTGTAAACTCAAGGATCTATGAGGATTACTTTCAAAATTTCTGCATAAAACTGTTTGTTTAGTTTGTTTGACTGGCTTATGTTACTCCATTTTGTTGGAAATACTTTTCTCTCAGAAACCATGTTTTCCAAACATTAAGTGAAAAGAAGTGCTCTTAATTGTTTTCAGGTTCTTTGCACAATTTTTAAGATGTTCAATTTTTGTTTAATTTAATCTGTGGATGTTGTCCTTGTTCAATTTGCAAAAACAAATCTTTTTATTCCTACGAACCCCAGACATTATTTTCTGCATTTAATTTCTAATCTGATTGGCTCTGGACGACTTCTGTTGTTCATAAGCCAATCGGAAATCACTTTGTAATTATTCACACTGGTGTGACAATTTTGCACTGGTGTACGTTACACAATTTTGCATTAATGTTACATGAAAGCTGCACTCCTTTTTTAGCCAATCAAAATCCAAGTAATTTAGTTTTCCATGTATATTCCCATGTAAAAAGTCAGGCGGGATCCCACCAATCCCACCTGGGATCCCGGGTGGGAATGGCGGGATCCCGCCAAGAATGGTGGGATCCCGCCAATCCCACCCGGGATAAAAAATAAATCCCACCCGGGATCCCGCATTTAACATGGCATTTGGTCTCCCAGGCGGGATCCCGATGGGATTTATGAATCCCACCTGGGATCCCAGGTGGGATTTATAAATCCCACCTGGAACTGTGGGATATGATCACCTT
>JANCMA020085234.1:0-15325 GCA_024336925.2 Zoanthus solanderi | reverse complement strand
CATAAACCACATGCAACTGCACAGAGTTCATAGTTTTGAAGTTAGAATTTTGATGACGTCACATGCAAACCACCCATTCGTTAAAAATCTAGAACGATTTTAGCTATCGGGTACTAATGAAGAGTTTTGATTTATCTCCGACAGCATTGGTAGCCTTGACACTTCCTGGAGAAGCAGAAGATTCGGAGGCTAGCAACACAAGTCAAGGTATAGAGAGTGTACGCTGTGATGTATAAAATGTTGATAAATGCGAAGACTATAGACCCTATGCAAAAATGGCGGCGGTTTTAATATTCTTTTGTCTACATTCAAATTAGCCTTACAAGCCTCGTTCTTGAGTTAAACTTTCAAAAGAATATCTTACCACAAACGAAGCTAGTAAGGCTAATTTGAATGCAGACAAAAGAATATTAAAATGGCAGCCATTTTTGCATAGGGTCTATAAAATTGGAAATGTTTTTATGACTCTGTCATTCATGGTTTTTTCATAGTCTAGGAAATTTATGGCCCCGTTAAAATACCATGATTTTGCAATTAATATGAAAGTTTTCATGGCGCCATGAAAAAGTTTCCTGGCCTGTTCATGGTATTTTAATGCCTATTAGAAAAGTATGGCTGAATTGCTTCATGGCATATTAGTACCCATGAAAAGAATGCCCTCAAGATGGCTAATGCATTTTCATGGCATATTAATTCCCATGACGGTCATTTTCTGAAAAATTTTCGGAAAAATTGTTTCATTAGTTTTTCACATGTGGCATATCAAAAGCCAGTACTTGTAAAAGAAAACTATCTTGAGGGCATTACTTTTAAGTGAAAAACACCATTCAAAGAATATCGATATCAACAGCAACCTTTTAGATAGTGGCGCCTTCGTTTCAGCTTCTGTGTAATGCCTATAAGAAAATAAGTCATAGAAGAAACTCTTGTAGAGATATAGCAACCGCATGAAAACAATCTGTAATACAGCCCAATATCTACCTTATGTACGATTTTGTATCATCTGGAGATATGTAGTTGTAAATGAACATTTTTTTCCAAAACATGTTTACTTTTGTTCTTAACAGAGAGCCGTGGAGAGTTTTTGGAGAAGCTGCAGCGAGCCAGAGGTCAGGTAAAGTTGGGTGTTGCCAGTAGACCCATACTCTCATCACCTGGCCCCACCAAGATGGTCATTGGTAATTGGACAATCAGTTGTGTCAAGGAAAAAGAAGTTATTGTTCACAATTCAGATGGACAGCAGGCAACCATAATGAAAGAGGATTTGGCAGGATTTATCTTTGAGTCAAATCGTGGTACAAAACATACATTTACTGCTGAAACATCTCTTGGGCCAGAGTTTGCCGCTGGATGGACTGGTAAACGGGGCAAAAGATTTGTTTCCAAACTAGAAGCTCAAAAACAAAAGATCAGAACATTAGCAGCAGAAATTCAAGAAAAATATTTCGTAGCTGCCCAGCAGACTCCAAGAGAAGTTGTGTCCAAGTTACAGAGGATAGTGGCGGATCTTAACGAGGCTTGCCTTCTACAAGAAACCCATGTGAAGGTAGGCCGTGCAACTGTTCCGTATTAGTTTTAGACTTGTACTTTTTATTTAGCTGAAAAATGACAACTCCACTGAATTGACTTTTGGAAGCCGTGGTTAAAATAGCTTAAAATTTAAAATGCCTAGTTAAAATAGTCCAATATTGAATTACCATGGTTAAAATAGTTTAAAGTTTAAAATGCCATGGTTAAAATATTTTAAAATTGAAAAAGATAACTATAGACTAAGCTAGTGAAAATCTTCTACATTGTAAATTGTGTACTGAACTGCAGCGATTATTCATAAAGCCATTAATTACACCGGGTTACAAACTCAGCCTCATTAACCGTTTTACATCTCAGAGTGGTTTTAATTGACTCACTAAAAATGAACTGTTCTTCCAAGTGTCGCTCTGTTATCGCAGGTTTCTGTTAAATCCTTTTCTCAGACTTCTTTCTTTTGGAATTGCTGAAGTTGTCTGCATGACAGAGACGATCAGCCATAACGTCATTATTTAAAAATATAACTGTAATCACAAGTTTGCTTGCTATTGATTATGGTAGATCAAATATATGATTTCTTTTTTCCAGCGCGGTCTTTCTGTAAAGTTTCAACTAGTTTCTTCAAGTATTTAATACTACTGTCAGTAGTATTAATGTTTTTTTTTTGTCTGCTTGGAAACCCTGAATACTTTTTTACCTGACTACTTGAGGTTTTAAAATATCAATGTTCTATTGCCATTTTTAAATTTATCTACTTATAATTATAAATACTATGTATTAATGTATTAAGAATTCTGAAATGAATGAATCAGCGAGGAATTTTTTCTTCAAAAAAAGAACTTGTAAAGAAAACGTCTTTTTGCATGTGCATGAAATAGTGATAAACAAAAAAAAACTGAGTGTTTTATCAGCTTTTAGAAACAAAGTAAGAAAGTTTTTCTTATTTTGCCTTTTTTCTCAATAGGAATTACTAAATTAAAAAGCAGGATCTGGTTGAACTGAATTTAACCTCAAAGGATATGGTGAATAGCACAATGTTTTAGAAGAAAAATCGAGATACTTTAAACAGATCTTATTAACATCTGTATCAATATTGTGTTTACATTTCATGCTAAATATTTAGTTTTTGTCTTGCTTGTTGGCACTGAGCGATAGCTACTATTAGTATTTAATACCAAAGCAACCGATATCCATTTTTGGGCGCTCCGATTGGCTCCTGTAACTCGCGATATCTAAGAATATTAGTTGATTTTGATGCGGAAGTCAAAATGACAGGAAGCGCGCGTGCTAAACATGAAAAATGGTGTATATTGTATTGTTTCTTTGAAAATAAAGTCCATTTTTATCCCATTATTTTTGTAAATACTAAAACAACTATCTGCCTCGGGGTCGGTACCTAGTGCTAGATATATACCTCGACGCTTCACGTCTCGGTATGCATCCACCACTACTCCCCTCCCCTTTGGGGGATAGTTGTTAACAAGCAATAGACTGTTATGAAACGTAGGAGACAGGGGTGGGATCTTTTCAACTTTAAACGTCAACGAATCTTATTCCCTTTCCAGTGACATACAGCATCAGGATATGCATATTGCAAATCTAATGAAACCATTTTAAAACAAGGGGTAATTTTATCTCCAGAGTGATTTTGTCCGCTATTAAAGTAAAATGCGTTACTTTTATTTCTTAATTAATATGTATGCCTAGGAGGAAGGTGAACAGATCTGGAGAGCAAAAGCGTATGAAACACTAAAAAGTCTGTTACAAGTTCTGATAGATGACAACACTGTATCGTCATTTGAGTTACAGACCAGTGGTTTGGTGACCGCTCTACTCAACTTCTTGAATCGGGTATTTATAATGCTCATCAAGTATATTCTTTTCATAAGAGGATGAAATGACCCAAAGTTTAGGAAGTGCACATAGAAAAAGAGCAAATATAGTTTATTTGTTGCTAGTGCATTGATAGACGGTAGCCACTATGTTACCTTTGAAGCAACACTTCGAAATATTGTTCAGAATCAATGAATAGTCAGCCGATAATTTTTTTGATAATATTCAAGAACTAAATGCCAGTGTTACAAGCTATTAAGAATCAGCTAGTGATATTGGCTTAAATTAGATAGAACTCTAAACTAGATTCACACATTTTTCTTACTATTTGCTATTTATTCATATTGCATGTTTACTTGCAGTAGCCACACCTTTTATTTCTTTTATAATATACAGAAAATGAATGATCTCGGCAGTTCTTTGTCAGTGAATCATGGGCTATAGTGTTGGGTTTTACAAGTCAAATTTGAAGTCCTTGCTTATCAAAAGGCAAAACTAATGAACAGTTTGTGCCCGTAGTGACCCCTTTTTTCCGGCTAAATAAATAGCGTTTTTGAATTCAATTAATATGTTATAATGCATGCCACAAATTGGTAATTACGTTACCGAACATTTGAGACTGAAGTCCTTAAGGGACATAAAGAGCATTCTCTTTATTCAAAAATTAAAACTTATTTTAAACAGGTCTGTGCTACTTCTTAACTTCTTAACTCCTTGAAAACTCCTCGGACAGAAAAGGTGTATTTGAATGCTTTAAGTTTTACTATTTAGTAAGTGAATCCTTGTTTTTTGCAGCCTTCAATACTTGAGGATGACAATATGGAGAATGTGTCTGCAGAAATGGTTGCAAGCCGAGTTGCAGTGTTCAAGTCGGCATTTGGTGAAACAGAAAGGGAAATAAATGAAGAAAGGTTTGTAATTTTTATTAAACGCTATAAAAGTTATACCTTGCTTCAGTAAAATGCAGTCTACTTTTTGCCATTTGTCGCACATGTATAGTCATAAATTATATGGGATATCTGATAGTGACATTTACACCGTGGGATTGGATCACTACATGAAGAACTTGATGGTTTCTTTCTTATACGGGTTTGCATGATTCCCTTCTTTTAATCTCTCTCGGATTAACTGTAATATATCTGTGTAACTCGGTCAAATCAATGTTTTATTCACTTGTTCTTAGTTGTAACGGCGGCTACTAGAAATTGAATTATGAAATAGTCTTTGCAGAGATGTTTACCATATCACTGCTAGAGAAAATCCTGAAGTTAAATTCATAACTCAACAGGCTTTGAATTTGTGAACTTTGTGATACCAATGCAGTGCCCTTACAAACAGAGCTATCAAGTGCTCACATTTTTTCTGGTGCAGGCCAATTACGGATCATTCAGTGCCACTCCAAGGTGTAGAAGAATTACTGTCGCCAAGTTTAAATCGCGATTTTTAACGACAACTTTATGGAAGTGTCGAATAAATGCAATTGCAGGCTAAAACTGTAGTAAGATGGTAAAACTTTTAAAAAAGCTTCAAAACTCTAAAAGATAAAAACATTTAGAATATTAGCTTTCACCGCTATACCGCATCATCAGAGATATGATAGAAAGTAGAGCAAAGTCGACAAATATAACTGGTGTGATAACAGAAGGGTCCCTAGTATGTAAAACAGTGCGTTATAAACAAGAGTACGGAAGACAAAGCTAAGGCGTAAGAACGTGGAAACAATTCAGAGTAAGCTTCGTACCATTATATTTGGTGACTTTGCTCTACATTCTATCAATCTGTCATGATGCCATAGAACGGCGAAAACTGATATTCTAGATTTTTATATCTCTTAGAGTTTTAAAGTTTTTTTAAAGTTTTACCATCTTAATATAGTTTTAGGCAGCAACTGCATTTATTCGTTTTATATTTTACCAAAAATGCAGTTCAGGGACAACTTCATTAGATTAGTTTATGTAAGTGGGTTGCCATTACAGTTAAAGCAATGTGTGATATTTATTTCACTACAGAACTTGACAACCAAAATGCGCAAAAAATCAGTCTTATAAATTGATAACTTGAAAAAAATTTTAGAAGTGACGTTTCGGACTGTAGTCCTTCGCCTTTCACTCAAACGAAGGACTACACTCCGAAAAGTCAGTTCTAAAATTCTTTTAAAAGTTATCATTTATAAAACTGCTTCTGTAGAAACTCCAATGCAGCATTCTATTTATATATGCAAAGAATCTTCATTGTTCCCTAATACTCTTGTACCATGTGGCTTCAAAATGTCCTCATGGGTCAAATTCCAGGTGTCTGCGTGTGTGTGTACCGTAACAGAAACAGAAACAAGTTCAATGGTTAACCAGAAGGCACCTTCTTTTTTCCATTCGTTAGATTTATTAATTTATTGTGAAAACGTAGTTGAATAACTTGATATTTAAGTCCTGGAATTGATCATGCTTCATTTTGTATGCACTCAGATGTTGGAAACTTTATCTTTCTTTTCATCATTTTTTCTTTTTAACTTTATTCTTTTAGCCCTGATGCTGTTGCACCAGCTGTGATACTGGTGCGAAAACTGGTTGCTGTACTGGAGTCCATGGAGAAACTACCGTTGTACACCTACGATTCCCCGGGAACAGGATTGCAGGTTAGGCCAGGTTACGCTAATATAGCGAGTACTGTTGAAATTTTTCTTTAGTACAGCATTACTATGTATCCCATAATTAACAAACTATTTTTTTTAACAACCAAACACATTTTTATTACTTTTGTAAATTTGTAGTTATAGTTTGATAATATTTGCAACATCGTTTCATAACTACTTTTTTTATGTCATCTAATCACGTGGGCTCAAAACATTTCTTGACTAGCATTTTTGGTACAGTTGCACCTATTCTAAGAAGCAGTACACTGAAAAGCTCCTGTTTTATAGGTTTTCAAAAGTTGCTGTGCTCTGGCGCTAAAAAAGGTATTAAATTGCCTGGATTAGCCAGGAACAAGCCATAAATATGGTTCGAAACTGTTATAAAAGCCCACACTTTCCTCATGTTTTGAAGCCTAACTGATAACTGGCCCTCATTAGGTGCTTACAAGGCGCTTGAGGTTCCGACTTGAGAGGGCCCCTGGCGAGACTGCTCTGATTGACAGGAGTGGTCGAAATTTAAAGATGGAACCATTAACCTCAGTGTGCTCACTGGAAAAGCACTTGCTAAAAATGGTAGCCAAACAGTGGTATGACTATGATAGAGGGACCTTCAACTTTGTCAAGCGACTTAAAGCTGGTCACAAATTTCACCTCACTCATGGTCGAGATTTCGATGAAAATGGATTGATTTATTGGATTGGAACAAATGGAAGGTAGGAACAGTGTACAGGGCTGTGGTTTTTGTTCTTACTAATTTATAATTTGTTATAGAAGTTGCAATTTGTCTTGATACATTTTTGTTGCTTGGTTCGATAGCTCATGTAATAATCAGTTTTATAAATTTGATATCAAATATTAGAAGGTCATCTAAAACAATTTATTGAACATCTCGGATTGTTGTATAGCTGTTGTGTTTTCAACTTGAATGTTCGCTCACATTGGCTAAATCGAGGTCACGTGGATGAGTTCAAATCAGATGTTCCCTGGCTGGTCAACGTCTCGAAAATTGTTGACCAACCGGTGATCATTGCTGTCGTGCTTCATGTTTGAGAGCGGGAAAGTTTAATAATTGTTGTTTAGTTTGTTTATTCTATATAACAATATAATTAAAGTTTAATAACGTTGTATATTTTTTATAGGAGTATGTCTGAATGGGTAAACCCAGCATCGGTTGGTCTGGTTGTTGTTACATCATCAGAAGGAAAGAACCTGCCTTATGGCAAACTAGAGGATATCTTAAGCCGTGATAGCGCAGCACTCAACTGTCACACCAATGATGACAAGTAATTAAACAATTGTATAATATAAGCTATATATAAGCGTGTTATTGCTGACTTCATAGTTTATAAGCTGCCTCATCACTCATTTTTTTGGTAGCAAATGAACACAGACAAAAAAGATCTGAGTTTAAAACTTGAAATTCAAGCTTATAAAACAGACATAGTGATGGAATGTTTGCTTTTCTAAGACGATGTCGTAGACATAGAGATATCGAAGATACTTCATACTAATACACCTTGATTATTAAGATGTTGTTGTGGGGAGGGAGTAGTATTTGAGGTAGTACCGGCTAAATGAACATGAAAAACTGAATTCTTCTAGCCACCAGCGATTGAATTTTCTCAGATATTAGCTTATGTATGTATGTATGTACGAACTACTTCTAAAATCTTTCATGCACTCTTATGGTCTGTAATCAAACTATGATCAAAGTATTTTCATGTAAATATTCATTGATTTTTGTCTTTTTGTTATGTTTTAGAAATTGTAAAAGATTTTTATAAAAGTCCTAATTTTCACAATTTTTTCAGTCATTAGGTTTGTTTTAGTATTCAAAATTATGATCTAGTTCCTTTGCCGTAACCTTTTAGTTCAAAACTGAACGAATTTTCTGTAGTTCTACTTTAACGGTTTATAAATATTAAAAAGTACATACGAAACTTGAGCTCTAGTATTAAGGAGTTAATTGTTGTTCTTGTGTGTGTTACTAAGGAATGCGTGGTTTGCACTTGACCTTGGGGTGTGGATCATTCCCAGCTGTTATACTCTGCGGCATGCTAGAGGCTATGGAAGGTGAGACAGCAAAGTTATAATCCTACGTCGATACCTAACAATTCGCGATTTGATTGTGTATCATTGTCTGTTTTTCGCTGACGAATGGAATCTTTTTAGGATAACGATTATCAAACACCTTGTTTAAAAGATACGGCCATGTGGGACGACAACCAAAATTTTGTTGACGTGGAGGCTGGAGGGGGGAGTACAAACAAACATTTTTCCAGAAATTTACTGAAATACAACTGATGGAAACGAAATGGATTTTCAAAAAATTCCGTTAATGTTAAAATTAAAACATATTGCTAGTTCATGCATTGGGATAGATACTGTAATTATTTTTAAAAATTTTGATCTTTTTATAGTTGGTAATATGCTTTTGGTGACCATATGCCAGAAAACGAGGTGCAAAACACTAAAGGTGCTCATTTTTTACTGGATTCAGATGACAAGTGAGTTTACTTAGTTACACATTTTATTGTTTCACAGGTCAGCTCTGCGCAACTGGTTATTCCAAGTAAGTAAAGATGGGAAGAACTGGACAACGTTACATACACACACTGATGATAATTCGTTAAATGAACCAGGCTCGACAGCATCTTGGCCTCTGCAACCACCAGAAGATTCCCAGGGCTGGAGGCATGTACGTTTGTTGCAGAACGGGAAGAATGCTAGTGGACAGACACATTACCTTTCTCTGTCAGGGCTGGAGATATATGGAGCTGTAATGGAGGCCGTTGAAGATCCAATAGGTTAGTGAACTTGATCAATGATAACTAATTATGATTAAACAGTAATTGAAGGTAGACATTAGGTCATGTTTTGTTTTTTCTGTTACGAAAAACACATCGAGTGTAAAGGTTTAACACTATTAATAAATATCATCATGCATTAATTACATGCTGTCCATTTCTTTATTCTATTCATTCATGTATCATCCATCCATCCATTCATTTATTCAAAGTAATGTTCCATTTATTCACTCATGTCTTGGGTTCCTCGATTTCTAGAAAATTTCCGCCAAAGGAAAATAAATAAAAATTTAAACGGGACCCAAGAAATGATTGTCTTTGCTGTAGAAAAAGGATATAGTTCTTAGTTGAATTAGATGAAAATAGTGGTATCTACATCCTATAACATTGTATTTGGCAGGTTTAAATACAAAAAAAAACCATACCAACTGTATGAACTGAACTGTAGTAAAGTTAATAATGAAGTTAAGAAAGCTTACTAAGTATTCTTGCTCGTAGTTCCTGATCATGGAAACTCAAAAAACTCCCAATCTGACTCCCAGAGTAGTCAAACTCGTACATCACTGAAGCCCTGTTGGCCGCTGTGTCCAGGTAAGGCAGCCAGAGAGGTAGAAGCAGCCCTGCGCCGTCAGCGCCGTCTGATCCGCACCCAGATGCTGAAACACTTGACGGTTAGCAGTAAAGTAGTTCGTGGGATGGACTGGAAGTTCAAAGATCCTGAAGGTATTGGAGAGGTACTTGCTGCAGGTGATATCCAAAATGGTAAGTTTGTTGTGCATTACAACTTTACTTTTATATCAGTAAAGAGAAAATGTGTCATCGCCATCATGGTGCTTTTTTTCCCAAATAAATTGAAAAAGATTTACATTTACTCAAACGTTTTAGATGTTTCGCATGTTAGAACTAGTTAAGGTTTTGGGGCTGAAAGTTATGAACCGCTTTGTTAGCAGATTTTTCATTTTTAAACTACTTTACTTATCTAGATATCAACTTTTTACATTAAGTAAATCTTTATATTGTTTTAATTCATGTTTATGTATATATTTCACTAAAATGCCTGCGTCACCTTGGGACTCTTAGAACTAAGGCTTTTCCTTCCAGTATTACGTTCCAAGTATTGCTTCATATCATAAGTTATTCATTTAAGAAACACAAGAAACCTCTAGAGACTGTGAATGGTATTAAAGGGATCCTCGACTGCTTAACAACATTATTCTGAAACGGTATATTACCTTTGGTCCAATTCAAAAACCTTTGTATATAGCTTATCACTACTTTATTTTGCATTTTCTATATACAAAGAATTTATCAAATGGGTGGTGTTAATATCGTTTAGATTAGTATTTTTGGACAATGGAGGATCCTTTAGTTTGGCCTGAGAATCAGCCAAGCATTCGCGTGTTAACTATCATAGCCAATGTATCACAAGTTAACATTCGATTTTCTCTCCCATCAGACGTACTTATTTGTTTTTAATGTCTTTGTTTCTAGTCTTATATCATTTTTATCCTGGATCTTGCCTGTAATTGTGTTCTTTTCACTATATTCAATATCTCGAGTTGGATTTTCTTCACTGGCGAACTCAGCCTAGATCTTGAACTCGTCAAATTTGAGCATATTACATATATAGAAACGTTTGTAAGTGACTCAGCCGTCTATAACCTTTTTTTCTTCTTTGAATTAATTGTAGTAACAAGACATGATACCGACTTACCAGCCGGCTGGGTTGAAGTATCTTGGAATAATTCTTCTTCAAACTCTATTCGTTCGGGATCAGATAACAAGTACGACTTAAAAGTTGTTGACATGAGAAACTCAGGACCAAAAACATCTGTTTCCACGAACCAACAAGAGATACCACTTTCTGCTCCTGCCCAGGATGAACCTAATCAGGAACCTAATCCTGTTCCTGAACAACAATCTTCGGGTGAGCATGAAAGTTCTTCAGAGCAAATTCATGAGGGCTCCTGTGATAGTGTTGGAGAAGGGTCTGTTGAACCAGGTAATATCAAATCTGGGAGTACTGTCAATGTTTTAGTTCGAGAAGGTACTGGTGTTCCACTTGCGAGAATTCTAGGTGAGAGTCCGGGAACACTGGAAACAGTTTCAATAATCGAGAATGCACTAGCTAATCAACCGGGAGAGGCAGTGGCTTGTGTTGATAGTTCTTCTGAGGATACGCCGTTTGAGCAGGATAGAGAGGAATCAGTTATTATGTTAGGTTCTGATGGAAGTGCAGAGGGCTCCTCTATCGAAAAGCAGGCTGACCAGCTACGGGAGGATACCACTGTCTCACAGCAATCTAGCGAGATATCAGAGACACTACAAGCTGAAAAGGAGGGAAATGTAGTATCACAGAATTTGCCTGAGGGATCAACTGAAAGTCACCAGAGCAAAGAGAAAAGTGTATCTCGGACTCACACAGAAAGAGCAGCTACAAGTACAGAGACCTCAGTTCTTGTTGTTAATGTCGGGAGCTCCGGGAGGTATGTACGATGAATTGAATTTAACAAACAATTTTAGTTGCTTGTAGCGTCACAAGAACTATTATTGATACAACTATTGTCTTTATTGTCTCAATACCTTTTTTTACTATTGTGACCAGGTACCTGACATTCACCACCACAAAGATGCTAACTTGGAAACTTATATTTCAGATCTCGTTGGCACTTAGCGGTAGCTACTACTAGTTTTTACCGTTTATATCCTCGAATTCAGCTTTTACTAGTCCTTAAAAAGTCACCTCATTTTGTTCAAAAACTACATTAAAATTGCAAATTACTAAAAGTTTGTAAAACGTTGTTTGTTACTGTGGAAATTTCCTTGTTATATAACTCAAGGATATTAAACGTTATCCTTTGGAATTGAGTTGAGAACTTTAAGTGCTTTTCTTGTTTTCAAAAGAACTAAACAAAAGATAGTTAATCGCATTACTTAAACTGCGTATATGATAGGGACCGTAACGCTTGAGGAGGGTTAAGTGGAATGCGGAGATTTTCGTGACATAGCGGATTTTACTATGTTCGTGCCGTGAGGTCAAGAATGAATAACGTTAATATAAAAGAGGCTATGTCACCACAATTTTGTTGTAATTTGGGTCATTTTTTTGCTAAAATCGATACTGAGTGGTTTTACTTATTCACAAAATGTTCCTGATAAATTGCGTGGTGAGTATCTAATGAAATGGCGCGACATATAAGTGTTTTGGTAGTTTTTGTTGAGATAGCATCAAAACTTTTAAAAAAAGTTAAGCCCAAAGTTTTCCAGTTTCAATCCATTTCCATCCTTGCCATCCGTTGCAACAAATGACAGGAAACAGAACAAACGTCATAATATAGTCTTAAATAACAAACCTAGACCATTATTTGTAAATTTCAATTGAGGGCTAGACATATTTGGGATTTTAAGAAAGTGCTAAAGTAGCTTGACATAGCCCTTTAGAATTTAAACGAAAAAAACCTAGAACATTATGACCGTGCAGGAGTTAGAATGGCCTGTCATCGACGAAGTCGAAAATGATGCCAACATGGACGATATCCTTGTAGTCCAGTAAATGGCTGGAACTCCCATGCCGCCGAAGCGATTGAGCCGATGTGGCGAAAGGTTGAAAATTTAACGGTGACAATTTTTTCTCATTCAAATTTGCGGACAGAGACTCCATCTTGAAAGCAAAGGTTTTTTTTTTAATTTTCTTTTGCCATCTTATATTTAATTGACAGATGAAAAACATTACCCTTTTAATTAATAGAAAAAATAATGTACTATATTAAGTTCGTTTAGTGACACAAAATATAATCATTGCATTCATCCAACATTTATTTTATCAGGAGGTTAGTGGGTGGGTGGTCGGTGTTAACGTGATCTAACGAAAAGGGGTATGATTTACAGTACAATAAGCGTGATAAGGGGGTGGGGGGTGGGGTGGTTAAAATGATCAAATTTACCGCTACGTAATTATTAAAGGGCCCCATAATGCAACACGAGAGACACCGAAATTTTGATTGCAAACAGTCGTTGACATTGTAAACCGAATTGACAAATAACGTAGTCCAAAAGTTACTGTAAAGTTTATGTTGGATATTTTTAGACGTAGTGGTGAGAAAGTGGATAGGTTTTATGGAAGGAAGAAACTAGTGACGATGACGAGTACGAATGAACGTCTTTAGAACGAGCGTCTTTAGATTTAGAGAAGAACTTATACGAATTGGGGGATTTAATTTCAGACATTACATCTTTTTTCGTAGCTCGTTTTAACAGTTGTGGTGTGTTTGTGAAAGTTAAAAATATATGGTTTTCCCAGAAGAAACAACAGACAGGAGTTTTTGCTCAAAAGAACAGCGACAATGCCAAAAAATCCTTTTGTTTCTGTGCTATGATTCACAAAAATTTTGTGTACTCACAATTTTCTAAGGGTTTCCGATCTTTGCCGAGGAATTTTAAGATAGACGATTTGCTCTTCATTAATTTTGAAGTATGTGGTGCTAAACAAAGAAAGTTGCCACACTCAGAACGAGCTTGAAAATTCATAGATTTTGATCTGCTTTACCCACGATATATTATTTGATGTTTCCTTTCACGATTCCGTTGCTTCTTCTCAAGGTTTTCTCATAGCTTCCACTACACAGTTCTTATGAAATGAATTTCTGATTCCAATCATCATTAGTATCATCATAGTTAAACATTGACATTGTTGATCTTGATATCATTTCAGTGGTAGCGGGAATATGATACCTACCTATAGCACCAGTAGTACGCCAACTAGCAGTCTTTCAAGGGCTTCTGATATCGAGGCCGAGGTTTATGAGGCAGTACGTGGCTCAGGACTTCTTGCTGACCTTGAAGATGAAGATGATTTACCAGAGCCGGATGATGACGAAGATGATGATGAAGATGATGATGATGAGAATGAGGAAGACAATGAAGATGATTATGATGAGGTACGAGCTTTAGTCGTTAGCTCGCCCAGAATAAATTTGTGTTCCATTGAGAAGATTTCCGTATGCTTTAATTTCAGAAGCTGTGAAAATGTTCGGGCCGTAGTCTCAGGGAAGGATTTCATAAGAAGTGTTAAGGCCGATTGTGTGTCCTACTCTATCTTGCTAAAAAGGTTTTTAGTCATTTTTCACGTTTCTCTTTAAAACGTTTACTCTTAAAAAAGGAACATTTAAAATGAAGTGGCAAACGAATTCCTAAATATTCTATGGCCGGGATTAATTTATAGAATAGGACATTGCTAATGATAAAAGAAACAGGATATTGTGTTTTGTTGATAGGTTGAAGAAGAGCTGGAGCAGCGAGGCTGCCGAAGGCGCACTTGGGATGATGAGTTTGTTCTAAAGCGTCAGTTTTCTGCTCTTGTACCAGCTTTTGATCCACGCCCGGGAAGAACAAATGTGCAACAGACACAAGACATCGAAATCCCTCCTCCAGGTAGCTTGAGTTTGTAAAATTGCAAGTCTCTAAAGGAATGGTTACCGGCGATTATTTTTGTACTGGCTGTAGATAACAAGCATTCGTTATATATCTTGAGGTTACAGTACACTTTGAATGGTGTTTTCAGTTTATAACTTATATCTCCTTTGTTTTACACCCTTCAACCTATACACCATTGGAACGGTTATGAAATTCTCTAAATAATGGTGTAAATCGTTGTCTCGGTTTTTTTAGCTCGTGGAGAGCTATAGCGGTGGTTGGAAAGTCAGGATTTCATGGCGTAATCTATAGAAAATTTTTAATCGATTCTTGATCGTCTCGAGTTTGTCGGGCGCATTCATGCAATCGTTAAAAGGTCGCTCATTATGCTCTTTTTCGGCTACCAATGAAATACTACAGTAATATTTTTGAGTACACCATAAAACATGAACAAGTTCAGAAAACTATTCGACTATATCAGCTTGGTTCACACGCATTGATAATATTCCTCTCTGAAATATAAGTGACACATGACCGTTTAAAGTAGTTGTTATCTTTAAAAAAGTTAAACTATTTTGGAAAAAAATGTTTTTTGACTCAAGATCGCTACAGACATTTTAAAAATTTTGAATTTATAACAATAACAAGCCAAGAGATTTGGAAATCATGAATGAATCTCGCATGATCATTAACTCAACTTTAGGCGCACTCGAAATTTTCAAATTGTTATAGAATTAATTTATTATGCCATCACCGATACGATTGGTTATGAACTTCCCAAAGTTTACACTGAACAGATTTTTCCATGCAAAATCTACTTTATTGATAAGTTTAAGAGTATTTCATTTTTCTGCCAGTTTGGTTTCATCCTTTGAATGATTTTTTATAAATTCAAAGATCCAGTCTCTTTCAACGGTCACAGTACTGTTCTACAGTTTTTAGAAAAACTTTAGAGAAGATTTCCTTGCAAGTACTTTTATACATTAAAGATACTGCTCAAAGCTTTTATTGTGTTAATACTTTTAAAATATGATACCAACCGTAAGAAACGGACTATTTGCCTTATTAGTGGTACTAGCGCCTATGTAAAACTCCTCGTGCAAATCATTAATAACAT
>JANCMA020085132.1:0-15326 GCA_024336925.2 Zoanthus solanderi | reverse complement strand
TTAACTTTTGTTGATTTTAATTTAAAAAGCATAGAGACTTTTGTTTAATGCGTTTTTAACTAGATTGTGATTATTATTATTATTATTATTATTATTATTATTATTATTATTATTATTATTAAATAACTATTAAAAACTGTCTTCTTTTCAAACCAACAATACTCGGACAAATCCTGATAGCATGACGAGATTTGAATGCATGGCCTTTTGGATACCAGGCAGAAGCTTTATCCATTGAGTTGCAAGGACTCTAAGAAGAGTGGGCGTCCTTCCCTCTGCAGGGAATGATGGCCTAATATCTTGCTTACAGTTATTTGCTGGTGGCAAGCACACAGACACTACAAAACCACTTTTGTTACATTACAAGCCATTGGACACCCTGTCATTTGTTACATTTTAAATCGTGATCCCTGAGGGCCAGTTGAAACAATTCTATTCACAAGCCTATAAAATGTAACAAATGACCTCACTCACCTTGCAGCTTAATGGATCATAACTTTATTCATAGAGATGACTTTATTGTCAAATGTATAAAGTGCAGTTTTCACTTGATTGCAAGTTCTGTCATTAGGTTCATTCACTTGAATGTCAATAACAGTTTATGGTTAACTGCTGTTTTCTTGCTTAGTTTTTGTTTAATTTCAAAAGCAGTTTAATTACTTTATTAGTTTAAATTAAACAGTATTGATGACCACTTTGGAAACAAAATTGAAGAAATTCTATTGTCTTCTTTTTGTCAGAGCGTGGTGTTGTATGGGAAGAAACGATAATCCTTTTGCCAGACAATGTGCATTATGTGTTCCTTTCTGCAACTATCCCCAATGCTTCACAGTTTGCCATGTGGATTGCACACTTACACAAACAAGTAAGATTAGTTTGTCAGTGTTTATCACTTTGTAGCACACTTTCTTTTCCCCTAACACTCCTCACTTCTTTTGTCGCCCCCATCTTGACTCCTTTTCAGCTCCTTGCCTTGCACCCCATCTCTTCCCTACTCCATTTTCTCCCTCAGCTTTTCTTCCTAATATTTGGACACCCATCCCCTCACAATCCCCTTTTCCCTTCTCAACCTTTTTTCCCTGTGCAACCCCCTTTTTCCCCTCTCAACTACCTTTTCCCATTCTTGACCCCCCTTTCCCTTCTCAACCCCCTTTTTCTTTTATCAGCCCCTTTTCCCCTCTCAACCCCCTTTTTCTCTCTTAACCTCTTTTCCCCCCTCTCATCTCCCTTTTTCTCTCTTAACTCCCCTTTCTTCTCTCAACCCCTTTTTTCCACACTTTATTTATAATTATTATCTGCCAGGTAAGGGGTAGCATCTCAATTACTCATGGAAAACAAACCCCTTCTATTTTCAGTCTCTTCCTCCCTACCCCTTATAATTACTTACCCTTCTTTTTGTTATACCCTGCTTTTTCTACCTACCTTTCCTGTCCGTTTTCTCAAGCCGTTGTCCCACACATGTACACCTCCTTCCTACCCCTTTTGAGTTCTTCTGTCACCTTTCCTTCTTGCTTTCCCTCTGTGTCTTCCACCCTTCCTCTCTTTACACAATAGAATTTCCCCTTCTCAATCCCATCTCCTCAGACACCTCCTGAGTCCTCCTTTTGAACTCTTCTTTCTTCACAGTCACTCCTTTCTTTTAACACTTTTCTATATTTCTTGTTAATTTTGTGTTTTTTTTCTTCTCTCCAACCGCACTTCTCCTTCTCACCTCCTTCCTTTCCCAAATATTTTGTTTCCTTTTCTCATCACATTCTATGCATCCTAACATTTAACCTTTCAATCCCATCTTCTCCCTTTAACTTGCTCGTTGAAACTATAGAATACTTTTTCTTTACAGCCTTGCCATGTGGTGTACACAGATTTCCGGCCCACCCCACTTCAGCATTATATCTTCCCAGCTGGAGGTGACGGTCTTTTTCTTGTTGTTGATGAAAAGGTAAATGAAATGAGAAGACGTCTTTGTTTACCCAGGTTTCTATGATTAACTATTCAGATTAAGCTAAAACAAATTAAAAGATATCAAAGTGGAACAATTTTTATCTTTCCTATAAAAAAGTAATTAAATGGCATCAGAGATAGCACAAATTTGCAATTGCAATTAGTTATTACATAAAAATGTTTGCAAAATTATAATTTTGAAAGGTGCATAAAATAATGGTAAAAGTACTTGCCTTATTGGTGTAAATCTAGTTACCCTGTTTTAAATAAACTGATTTATTCCTACCTCATGCAAGTATGCTGAGATTTGTCAAATGCAATCTGGCCATGTAGGATTTTCCTCTAGTAATTAGACATTAGCTACATACATTTGGTCAGCCAGATTTAATGGGGGAAACTGTTAAATTAGTTTCTTTTTCTCTGTCCAGATTAAAATAAGAAACATTTTTAGAAAAACTTGAATAAATAATGTTTGACTTTTTTATTCTTGACTACACAGTTCTCCCAAATGTAAAAGAATGGCGATTAAAACCTTACCTCGCTCCAAATTTAACTGTAACCTAATTTACTGTAGGTAATTTGTTGTTCAAACTTGTGATTAAATCCATTTAGTCATCATTTTTAAAAGTGTAATCTGTGCTGTGTAGCTCGTTTTAAACTTGTTAACAATAGTTGCAGTGTATTTCAGTTTTCAAGTTTTGATTTTTTTTTACACATGTATAATGAACCAAGACACAATTCAAAATACTCCTTAGACCACTTTAGAACAGTTCATTGATATTATTTCATACCCTTGGCCCTTATTCAATTGTACTTTATACAATAGCACTGGACCACGACATAATTTATTCATGTAAAATCCCTTATTTAACTGGAAGAATTTATTTATTTATTTAAAGTGTACATGCCGAAGAAGGAGCCTTGCTCCAAAAACTTTACCTTAAAAAAAGAGTTACTGTCTTAAACAAAACAATTACAATCGAGACAAGTATTGTATAAAGTCAACAGTTTTGTTATACCACTGTTTAAGAAGTGTCTAATATTGTATAATTGTCTGCCGTGTTTCAGGGAGACTTTAGGGAGGAAAACTTTCAGAAGGCAATGGCTGTCATAAAAGATGGAGGAAATGACCCTGGTTCAAGAAAGGGAAGAAGAGGTGGAACAAAAGGTGAGTACATATAGTAGATGTCAGAGGGTTGCCATCAGAGATAGAGGTAAAATGTACAAGTGCTTCAATATATATTGAGTCGGAATTAGTTTCTTGAACATAAAAAGGGATGATCAATTTATTTGTTATATTTAAATGTTTTGTTGTTGTTGTAAGGTCCGTCAAATGTGTTCAAGATAGTAAAGATGATTATGGAAAGGAGCTTTCAGCCAGTCATCATCTTTAGCTTTAGTAAGAAAGAGTGTGAAGCTTATGCACTTCAGATGTCCAAGTTAGACTTCAACTCAGGTTTGGTTAGAGTTTTTTTCTTTTACTGTACAAGCCTTCCATCGTTACTTTTTCTCCCGATGATAACTTATTTGAGTATTGTTTCATTGTTATTGTAAATCAAGAAAAAGAATTTTCATTGTGGAACATTAATTGAATAGAAAAATCTTTCACTCACTTGTTACACTAGGTACGTTTTAGAGATAGCATTGTTGAGTTGGATAGTTACCAGACTCCATGCGGAAGGCTCGGGTTCGATTCCCAGCCAGACCAACACCTGTAAAATAATTAGGAGAAGGTGGTGCTTTTGCTTCAAAATTACAAAATAATGGTTATCCCTTCATTTTGTCTCAGATACGGGCTTTAAACCATGGGCTCATTCTCTTAACCCCTTGTTGGGGGATTTAAAATAACCTACACACATCTGTCTCAAAGAGTAAGGTATTCACATTTAGTAGTCCATCAATTATATTACACTTTTAGAATTCTTGATACCTAATTGTGTGCAAGTTGCTGTAGCAAATGGTCTGAGGCTTTCACCTTGTCTACACTTGTAAAGTGAATTTGAACATATTCATGGAATGAGTTTTTCTAAAGTTTGTTATTATTTAATTTTCTTCCTAGTTTCAAACGAGTTTCCTAGTGTAAAATTTGGACTTGTTTTTGTAATTTTCTAGAAAGTTAGTGCGGGATACATCCTGATATCTCAATACACTGTGCTAGAATCATATGAGTTTTTATTGCTTCAGCACAAGAGAAAACATTGGTTGAAGAGGTTTTCAACAATGCCATTGACTGCCTTTCAGACGAAGATAAAAAACTGCCACAGGTTTGTGAATCGTGGTTCAGTTTTGATAAAGTTGTGCAGTTATTTAGCGCTTTGCTTGTATGCCCCTACAACCTGCAACACCTTCTGTAAGGTTGTGAGTTTGAATTCTGACCGGTCGGACCAAAGAATTGTCTTTAAAAAAGGCAATATACCTGACTATTTCAAGTGAACACAGCTAAACTGAAGAATATTAACTTTATGTCTACAATTTATTAGTTGCCACACTAAGAGGAAATCAGAAATTTTTGTTAATTAAAGGTAGCAGGCATAGCATAACATTTTGTTATGTGTGCTGTCCATTTTGGTGGTGGTCGCTAGTTCGGCTTTTTGTTATGCCATCGTTTCTCTCGGCTTTCGATGATTTCAGGAGCTGCCAATTTGTCAATTTTAACACTATCAACATTATATTAATCATCGTCGTGGTCATTATGGTTATTCTTAGTATTTACAATACACGCTAGCGATATCATCGTCATTATCATTGCAATCTTAATAATCATCATCATTATTGTTATTATATGAATCACAACATCACCATGATCATCGCCCTCATTATCATTTTTGTCATATTGATCACCGTCGACATTCTTTACATGAATCACGTCATCATCATCAGCGTCACCATTATCATTATTGTCATCATATTAAACATCATTAATTCAACGTTTGTCTTTCAACAGAAAACTTCACTACATGTAAGATCAAGTTATAGTTTCTTATGTAACTCCTTCATATTGCTTTGTTTTTCCATTCTGGTGAAATCATACATTATATCACATAGACACACTTGATAAGTGTGCACATTGATAACTGCGCTAGAGGTTCAACTGTTTTTTTTTTGTTGTTTTTTCCCCTTCATTCCGAGCTCCATACTGTAGAAACAGGGAAAACCCTTATGTTTGGGAAACCCCTTATGTTTGGGAACCCCTTATGTTTGGGAAACTCCTTATGTTTAAGAAACCCCTTATGATTGGGAAACCCCTTATGTTTGGGAAACTCCTTATGTTTAGGAAAACTCCTGTGTTTGGGAAAACGTCTATGTTTAGGAAAGCAGTTTTCTCATTTTTTTGATACTTTTGCAAGGCACATTTAAGTCAGTTTTTACTTCTCTCTAAACGAAGTTACTAAATCTTGTTTTACAGGTTGAACATGTTTTGCCATTGCTTAAACGAGGGATTGGCATTCATCACTCGGGACTGCTACCAATTCTTAAAGAGACCATTGAAATTCTTTTCTCAGAAGGATTGATAAAGGTGAGACTGAAAGTAACTGCCTTTGAGTTCGTGGTATTAAATTATACTGAACAATTCAAACACATTTTAGGCTCTTTTTGCAACAGAGACGTTTGCCCTAGGACTCAACATGCCGGCTAGAACTGTTGTATTCACAAACGCTAGAAAGTTTGATGGAAAAGATTTTAGATGGGTGAGTAAAAACACAATCTTTTTACAGTTTGAATTTTTGGCTCTTATTTGAGATACAATATTTTTATTATCAGTTTTTGAAACACTTTGTTTTCCTTTTCTTGTTTCTTCCTTTAACCTTCTATTTAACCTTTTTTCTGTTTCTTGTTTATCATCTTATTTTTTATCTTTCCTTTCTTTTGCTTTTGTACTTCAGTGCTTACTCCCATTTTTTCACGCTCACTACAGTAACTTGCTCTTGTTTTTGCTTCCATGCTAGCCCCCCTCCTTCCTTGCTCTGTCGCTTTCTTCACTTTTTTTCTTATTTAGTTTCTTTTTTAACATTTTTTCTTTCTCTCGCTTGTTTTTCTTCCCTAGTTTGACTCTTGCTTGCTTCGCTCTTTCCGTGGTTTTTAACTTTAACCCTGATGTTTGTTTCCTTGCTTCCTTTCTAGCTGCCTTTCTTGCTTGCTTGTTCATCCCTTACTTCATCCTGTCTTTATTTCTCACGTTTTTCTTGCGATATCCCCTTTCATCCTATCATTTCTTTTTCCTTTCCTTCCCTCCTTTCCAGTTTTTCTGATATCCATAAAACTAGCAACAGCGAATTGTAAGAGCCATGGAGCTTCAGGCCAACCTGCACTTCAAATGATCTTGTAACAAAATGGTTTCCTTCTGTCTTTCAGCTTTTCTATTTCCCAATAGTTTTCATAGTGATAAAAGAATTGTACGGCACTTAATACCAGTAATCCTGACTGAGAATTTGAAAACCATGACAAATTCAAATGGAGGAGTGCCACATAAGTCTCGCAAGATACAATGGCTGTATGTGGGGCAAGCACTAAGTATAATATAAAAGGCATCAATTAGTAGTATTTAAATTTGTTATACACTTGTTCTTTGTGTAACTATAACATATTGTATTTTGCTCTAGATTACTTCTGGTGAGTACATCCAGATGAGTGGCAGGGCCGGTAGACGTGGTATTGACGATAGAGGAATTGTTATCATGATCATAGATGAGAAAATGGGTCCAGATGTTGGTAAAGGACTCCTAAAGGTAAAAAGTTAGTCCTCACTTACTTCATGCAAACATTTAGATTGATCAGTTCTTCGGGTACCATTAATGCAGTATTTTATTTTGATATAACTTTTGGTTTCCAGTTATCGCACGTTGTAAGGTGTCTAACATTCAGGATTCTGTACTTAGAATATTCTACATCTGGCTCTCATGTTTTTCCTTGAAGGAATTGTGGATTACACATCAGGGTCCGAGTTTAACTTCGTCCTGTAGTGCCACAACCACTCACATCCACATGAAACATTAACAAACAATGCCAAACAATACCCCAAACTGTCCAAATTCCATATTCTGGATTTCAGATTTCATTTTTCAGTTCATAGAATTGCTTTGACTAAATTCCAGATTCGGAACTGCAAGATCCTCTTTACAGGATTCCGGATTCAAATCATCGCCAAAGTTTAATTCAAACAGTTTGAGTAGCGCCCAGAGATGGATGGGATACTGAGTTTCAAACATCAAAAGACTAGCAGTTCCCTTACCAAAGTAGTGAAAACAAGCACTTGCGTTAGTTGTATATACGATTCGGTTTTGTATTTAAAAGTATTCTCACCTATTCGCCATTGTTTTCAGGGCCTTGCTGATCCTCTGAATTCTGCGTTTCACCTTACGTACAACATGGTACTCAATCTCCTGAGAGTAGAGGAAGTCAATCCGGAAATCATGTTGGAGAAATCATTCTATCAGTTTCAGAAGTATGCCGCCATACCCACCATGGTCGATAGTACGTCACTCACACAGCTTGTGTTTATACTTGAAAAATATTATGAAATTGCTTTACGGTTTACACGAAATAAGACTTCTAAAAACTTTAAAATACTCAACACTCGACATTGTACTTCACTCTGACGCTTTCATCAGATTAAAATAGGATTTTTTTGTAGCGTGGTGTACATAATTCTCAATCTCTGTGTTTTGTCGTTTAATCTCAGTTGCCTGGTTATAGCTGTAAAGTTTTTAAAACTTGATCAATGCGTTTTTTCAGTATCAGTATGACCTCATTATCAAATGTAAACAATAGGGAAAAAACATCTCCGCGGGAAATATGTGGCTGTTATTTTAATCTTGGTCAAGTACATAATTTATTCAGATTTTCCGCCATTTAATGCTTTCGAGGAATTTAGCTTGTGCAACAGTAAACGTGTAGCGAATTATTGCAAAGTAATTTTAGGACAGGTTGGTCTTTTTATTTGCACTATAAGACAGGTAATTATCCTTTTTTATTATATAAACACGAGTGTTTTACTGGAACATATATCACTCGTGAAATTCATAAAAACTACATCCGGGACCCGAGTGGTTTATTTTCTATAATCTCACACGTGAGTTTATCGATGACGTAATTGCGGTGATTTCCCTCCCAAATTTGTACATTTTTCAAAGCTTTGAACACTTTGAACACTCGTGTCTATAAAAAATATTATTTTGCCACTCAAAAATAAAATTCATATCTTCGCGCCACCGTGTAATATCCTGTATAATATAGTAAAAGTGCAGTTAGCGCGCTCCTTTAAAATTATCAAGTGCCGATTAACTTCCTATCTCATTGTTTGAAAATGATAGACTTATATTCTGATAAATGGTATTATAATTAGAATCGAGCAGCCACCAAAGTGCAACATACAGATACAGCATTCAGAGCAAATTGGAAACACCTGAAAGTAGGCATTCAAAAACTAAGAAATTTATTACAAGGAAGGATGTTTTGATCCTTTCTCATACCGGCACTATTTTAAAAAATGTACTCTATAACTTGTGTTTTCCGGGGCCATTTACGACTTTTACCAACTACTTGTTTGCTTTAAGGGGTAAAAACATGAGAGGTTAATCAAGAAGCTAAGTTGTTACAGTATTTTTAAGGGCTCTTGTTATATTTTAAGCAAACATGAATAAAGACAAATTGTACTCATGTGCTAAAAATTGGCTTACAATTTAAAGAAACTTAATATATTGTAACATAAGAGAACATTTTTCAATTTTCAGGTGGGTGTAGTTTAAAAAGTAGTAACGATACCTATAAGATAATGATGATGATTTTCTTCTATAGAAATGCGAGAACTGGAAGCAAAAAGGGATAGTTTTACCATCGAAGATGAAGAATCAATCACCACCTATTATAAGATAAGACAGCAGTTAAGGAGACTTAGTGATGATATGCTGGTAATTGTCAATAGTAATATAGTAAAAAGGGTTGTGTGCTCAGTGGCACTAGGCATTTTAATTGTAGTTAAAAACATCCTGTTGTTACCACAGTTTGCTATGAATACTAGACAATGATATGGTTTCCTAGTTGCTTCGTCAGAATTTAAACCAGGCTTCTAAGTCATTGATGAGACTTACAATTAAAAAAATATAACACGTTCTCCGTGCCTTCATAACCTGATGAAAACTGAGGAAACATTTAGGAGAATTCGAGTGCAGATCAGTGAAAACTCAAGATGAAGGTGTGAAGTTGAGGGTTTTAACCTGTTAGAGAATTCCCACAAACTTTGCCGAGGTTTTCACCAGGGTATGAAACTAAAACAAAAATAAAATATGTTAAAATACTACGTATCAAAGTTCTTGCAATATGCAGAGGACTTGATAAGACTGCCTTCTGCATTTGCAGTACGAAGTCCGCTGTTTTCTGCTCTACCAGCATCTTTTGCATACTCTTAGCCGTGCTCTTGGAGTAGCCACCCAAGACACCATTATTATTGTTAGTTGTGATTATTATTATTATTATTATTGTTATTTTTTTATTATTGTTATTTCAGGCCTTCATACACCAACCAAAATACTGTTTACCTTACATGCAACCTGGAAGACTAGTAAAGGTAAAATAATATTTCGTAAAAACAATTAGTTAGGCTGGGAAGAGAAGGACAAGTTGGGAAAAATACATAATACAAAATGAAAAAGATTTTTAAACTTACTGTTTAATGTGGCCACCACACATGATTGAAAATAATGAAATATGTGACAGAAAATAATGGTCTTGTTTAATCCTGCCAATCAGGAGATTAGGCCTGTGGGATCCTCAAGCCGTAAGCCTTGACACTTAGTGATCTGCTAGGTTACCAGAATGGTTGTCCCTGATGGTGTAGTGGTTAGCATGGATTACTAGAAAATAGGGAGACGTAGACTCGAGTCCCACTCAGGAAAATACATCAATTTTTTTCGGATGAGTGTGTTGGAAAAAAAAGTCGCTAAAACTTGTTTATAATTCAAATCTGTCGCATTGTTTATCACGAGTTTTTAGCAGGCCTTCATCCTACCGCCATCTGGTAAGCCTAGTTTCTAAGGTGCCAGTCTGTCGTGCGGGAGGCTAAGGTTTAATTCGGCCCAGCCAGACCAACACTCAGGGTCTTAAAATAATCGAGGAAAAGGTGCTGCCTTTGCTCCAACATCTGCAAATGCTTAGACCTTCGCCTATTCTCGGATAAAGGTGTTAAACCGTAGGCCTATTCTCGCGATATTCTATCAAGGGAATTAAAAGAACCCACGCACTTGTGGTCTGTCTACTGTCTGATTATTCATCGAGGACATTAACTAACGTATCAAATGTACATTTGAGCCGCTGTTGTGGACTATCTAAGACACTCAAAATTCTGGCCCTGTATTTGCATGTAAAATGCACTGAAAATCTCCTTGGGGAGTTGTCATAAAAAAGTTTATTTATTTATTTATTTATTTATTTATTTATTTATTATTCTCCTTTATCTTGTATATATTTGTCAACCCTCAGTCTCTACACCTTAACCCCAGGTTATCCTGCACTTTTTTTTTCTTTTGCTGTCGATCCACTTTTACTGTTTCTATAACTTTACAATTCACGTTTTTTTATTAGTTTAGTTTACGTTTTAACGCCACCAAAGTCATAATACAGTATGGCAGTTAAACCAGAGATTTTTATCGATTTTATAGGTTGTCAAATCTTGACTATCTTTTGTTCTTATTACAAGGTGAAACACAACGATATGGACTTTGGTTGGGGATGTGTTTTGAACTTTCAGAAAAAAGCCAACCAAAAGGTACATATCAATTAGTGACGATTACCCTATCTGTTCTACTTTTTTTAACTTATCTTCTAGTCAACTTCGTATTTCCCTATGCTATAAATCTTATACAAGCCCAGTGGCTAATGGAACTACCGCTTATTCCTAGCTTCTTTAGTGTCCTGCAGATGAAACTCTAACTTGCCCTAGTGAGGGTTAGTGAGTGTTGGTCTGGCTGGCTTACAGATTTGCTACCAGCAGATGATGATTCTAATTTTAACCTTGGAAAGCAGAGTGAGTTGCCTTTAGATGGAAAGCTTGGTCAAACTTGCTTGAAAAGGAGGGCTCAGGCATCAAGTTAAAAACAATATTGTAATTCCTACAACAAGGGTATAAGGTGTTATTAAACAGATTGTATTTCTTTCTTTACTCTTCATTGGTCTAGAGCACTGTTTCTGGAGGAGACACCTTGTATGTCATTGAAGTTCTGCTAAACTGCTCCAGTAAAACACTGAAAGCAGCGGATGGCGAAACCCCTCAGCCATGTCAGCCTGGCGAGAAGGGAGAGATGCAGGTGAAATGGTAGTTTTAGAGTAAGAATAATTAACTGCATGGATCATGGAATATATGTCAAAGGAATTTGCGATTGTTGGGGGAGTTATGTTGTTTTTCTAGTGGTTGTACAAGAAAGGAAAGAAAATAATGATTTTTTTTCCAATAGCAGGCACCTTAGTAGTATAGTTTATTTATACCAAATAAAAAAAATCAATTCTACAAAATGTATAATTTTGGGTAAAAAGTCTGTAAAGAGAAGGAAGATTTGCATTCGTTAGAAACGATGATTGTAATTAATTTACCATTTGTTTCACATAGTTGTTCTTCAATTGGTACAGGATTTCATGGAGCCGAAACCAATTGTAGAATTGCACACAATTTAGGCATCCTGCTGATGAACAGTAACTGTTTTGCTATTTTTTTCAGCGGCATTATAGTTATGTCTGTTCAGATATCTATATTATTTCTTGGAGATATGATCCAGTTTACCTCATTTGCTCCAAGAAATTAAAAACTGACAATTTACTGTACTTTGTTAAATTGACAAAAAAACTCAAAAAGAAAAGTGTTCACTTGAATAATTTTTAACATTTTTGTACTTTGTTCCCACAGGTTGTTCCAGTGCTCCTTCATCTTATCACTGCTGTCAGTAGTGTTAGGTTGTATATTCCAAAAGATTTACGGTCACGCGACAGTCGGGAAAGTGTAGGAAAGTCAATACAGGTTTGTGTCACACAAGTATAGATAGTACACTCTTGCTGCTGCTACCATTGCATCCAGTATTTGCATCCCTTACTCCAGTCATCAAGGCTAAATTCATATCGGCATTGCGGCTTTACATCTACTAATAGTATTGGTGAACCTGAAAGTTAGCAGCCATGTACAGCTGTTTCTGCCTTATTAGGTTTTTTCAGCTTGTCATAGCTAACAAACAAGCTCTGGTTCCCGTATGAAATTTTAAGGGACAATAAAAGGCCAATGCTTGATTTATGTGGATGTAAGTATAGATAGCATAACGTTACGCTTGCTAGTACTGAATACTTACACAGTCACAGCCAAGGAGGCCTTGTTTCCTATTTTAGTATATTTATGTTTGTATATTTTAGGCTTCAACTGATACTTCTGTGTTTGTGATAATTTCCTTCATGACCCACTCAACGTTTCCTGGTTCTAAAAAAATGTTTGTTGTTTAGAGGTTTTTACGAGGCAAGAATGATAGATCTTCCCGCATTCCTCATCCTATCTTATCTTTTCTCATACTTTCTCATCAAGGAGGAAAAGAAAGTATTTGCTTATTTCTTGTAGGAGGTCAAGAAACGCTTTCCAGATGGAATTCCACTTCTCGATCCGATAGAGGACATGAACATCAAAGATGATGGTCTGAAGAAGCTTGTTAGGGTTTGTATTCGCACTAGAAATATCAGTTGTTCCATCTTAAAAAGGATTGACGTAAAAACCCTTAAATAGAATGAGTTTTAATCCTTTTAAAGATGCAAAAGAAAATGTTCTTGTGAATTGCAAGCCAGGGTAATGAGTTGGCTCAAAACCTAAGTTCCAGAAAAAAAAATTATCTTTTTGAAACAATTAGAAATAAAACTTCTTAGATTAGAATTAAAGGCCAAATTTTTATGCAAATCTGTATTCCTTTTAAATCTTTGGTGTCTTTTTTAAATAATAATCACCATTTTCCTTTAGTAGGTGTAGTAGTATAGCAGTTGTCGTTGTTTGAGATCATCCCTTAGTTGCTCTGAAATAGGGCTAGTGTTCCAAATGTCAGTTTACCAAGCTACTTATCTAGATTGATTAAATCATGGAAGAGTTCATAAGTACCCTTTGCAAACCCTATATTTTTGGAAATTCTGAAGGTATCCGATCCCTGGTAAAATAAATAAAGTTAAGTTTAATTATGTTTTCTTAACTTTATGTGCTTTTAAGGACTAAAATACATTTTAACCGGTTTGCTTTTCAGAAAATAGAAGCTCTCGAACATCGAATGTACACGCATGCGCTGCATAAAGATCCACGGTTAGAAGAACTTTACGGGTTGTGTGAAAAGAAGGCACTGGTATGTTAGTTATTACTGCAAACTGGGGATTTATTGACGTTTATCGTAATGTAGAAGTAATTATAAACAGTTCTTAAGTTTGCAGTACATTTTGAAATGAAAAAGGTATTAGATTTAACTTTTTATAGCAAAAGCTTGTCCGTAAAGGCAGCTTTCAAACCAAAAAAAAATTCCAAATGCGAATTTGGTTCTTGAGATATTTAATGGGAAAGTTTTACTGTAAGTAAACCAACAAGTTGGCGGTATTATTTCAAATGTGCTTTTTCGAAACAAATTTTTAGTGCCACTTGCACCTGCTATATAAAAAGTTAACTCGATCAGTTTGTTTTAATTATAAAAGATAATTTCAGAAATTGAAATACCCGTTAGCTGGAACTCTGGAAAGGAAAACTATTCAGTCTAAATTAACAGTGTCATCTTTGCTTACAAAAATAAAACGATTTATACTGTTATTTAGAGAATTTCATAACATTCCCAATGGTATATTAATATAGCTTGAAATCAGTATGTTAGGTAAATCAACTGAGATGTGAGTTTTAAACCAAAAGCAGGTAGGACAAGTGAACAAAATTTTATAAAACAAAAGGAAACAGTACTCAATATTCAATTTTTATCATGGAAGCTCAACTCATCTACTCAGCCGTACCCAGCAATAGTAGCTGCAAGCTATCAGCGGTGCAGGTTTTGCGAGGTTGTTTCTCTCAAGCAAGTGGAACAATAAACACGTAATGACTGGCCCCAAGGGAAACAGTGAGTATTTTTTTTCCCGAGGCCCTCAATGTTCTCCTCGGCTTCACGTCATGGAACATTGGGGGTCGAGGGGAAATAATACTCAATGTTTCCCTTGGGGCCAATCATTAATTGCTTATTGTTCCACTTGCTAGAGAGAAATAACCTCACAAACCCAGCACCGCAAATTGAAAAACATATTTGAGTTGGGAGGTATAACAATCTAACTTCTACAGCACTACTACTCTGACAGCATTCTTAAACTAAACTCCACAACTTATCAAAATATTATTAGACACTTCAGAAACTTCGCTGAGATACTAAATATAGGATTTGTTTATACCTTTTTTGAAGTAATTCTCAAGTACAACGGGTCTTTGCGACCAAAGTTTTTTCACTTCCTGTTCATCTCCATGTTTTGGTTGTACTTCATCTGTTGTCTTAGAAGCCTGGTATTGAAACGTATTACTCGCAATGTCAAGCGTTTCTTTATCGTGACTTACTGGTGTTGGTTTCACCTTTAATGCCACATCTTTTTTACCCCAGATAAGTGCTGAAATTAAAGCTGCTAAGAAGGAACTGAAAAAAGCAAAAACAATTTTACAACTGGATGAACTTAAGTGTCGGAAAAGAGTGTTGAGAAGGTATATTGAACTGTTTTATTGCACACATGACATATGCTATAATTGTTCTCTTTAATTTGCAGTTGCTATTTAAACTTCGAAATTTTGGTTTGAAAGACTTTTCTTTTCAATGGAGGTATCATTTTTTGTAAGCATGGGGGGCTGGTAATTTTATGGGGGGAGGGGGCAAATATTTTCCGAATATCAAAAGAAGGGATCACGTTTTTTTTCCAGAATCTCACAGGCATGCGTTATCAGTATTTAGTGGGCAGACAGTGATAACCTTGAAAGAAATATGTACTTGTTACTTGTTTTGCAAATGGTGTGTCAGTGTGTGTGTAATACCACTCTATCAAGCGCAATTGCTATTCAGAGCTCCTTGGCAACAGCTCGACATAAAGAGCAAATGAAAGCTAGCTGCGAAATACTTGAGAAAAGGGGGAACCTTTCCACAGAATTGAGAAAACTGCTGGAGGAAGCATTTGAGCTGGCCCAGAGCGAAAAAAAAACGTCCAACCAATCCATGATGTTTAAGAAAACGATGGCTTCTTCATTTGAAGAGGATTTTGATTTTGATTTAATCGGAATATTAAGGGAATAAAATGACTTTTTGAGGGAATATTGTTTATTTGCGCCCGCGTAGTGTCATTTGCGGCCCGAGCGCGAAGCTCAAGGGCCGCAAATGACA
>JANCMA020085037.1:0-15328 GCA_024336925.2 Zoanthus solanderi | reverse complement strand
ACAGCAATTGTGGTACATAGCCAACTGTAATAGCCAGAGGCTAAACTAGACAATTAGCTAAATATTTTCAAATTGGAATATGATTTTATGTCAAGAAAGGAAGACCAAGAAATATAAAATGAATAAATAAATCATATGAAAATATTAAATTATATAAAAGTAAATAGTAATTTACAAACTGATAATATATAAACCATAGGTACAAAAGTAATTATATCTGAGTCACAGAGTAATGGCAATAAGGCAAGCAAAAGCGAGTTTCAAACTTAATCAGGCTTTAAAAAAAATTATTAATGATAATTCAAAATTTAAATTAGTTGACAAAGATCCTACAGTCACTAGAGAGGCTAAATTACAACGGTTTTTAAGAAAGCTTAAGTCCAGCGGTAAATTAGATGATAAAACTTACAAGCTTATATTTCCTAGAGAGTCACAACCTGCACGTTTTTATGGCCTTCCCAAATTACTTAAGCCCAAGTCTCCTAAGAAACCACCTCCACTTAGACCAATAGTATTATCAATCAAAGCTTATAACTATAATTTAGCAAAACACCTTTGCACTTTATTAAATCCTATTATACCTAATGATTACATTACTAAAGATTCGTTTTCCTTTGTAAATTAGCTTCAGCGTTTAGACACTAGAAATAAGTTTTTGATCTCTTTCGGTGTTGAAAGTCTTTTCACCAACAAACCACTTAATGAAACTATAGATATAGCTATAAAAATCGAATTTTCCTTTAAGTGAATCTGACCTTATTAAAAAGAAACTCTTTTTATTTGCAACTTCTCAGAGGCATTTTTTGTTTGATGATAAGTTTTATGATCAAATTGACGGAGTGGCTATGACGGCTCTCCTTTAGCTCCTGTACTTGCAAACTTGTTTATCAGTTATCACGAACAAACTTGGCTTTCATATACAATATGAAATATTGTATATATTATATATTATATAATATTTTCTAAACTTGTCGATATAAAAATTAAAAAGCTATGTAAAAACCTAGCTCGGATTTGAAAATATAATTGCCAATTGGTTTTCTCTTCTTTCAAACTAAAAAACTTTTTCACTTTTAAAGATCCTATTCACGGAGCTCTAAAATCCTATGTTGTATATGAAAACCAAGTATATTGCACCTAAAGTTTTATACTACGGCATATATGTAGTCTTTGTAGATGATACTATTTGTGTTTTTAATAACGAAAATGACGCTATGCTATTCTTTCAATATTTAAACACAAGACACAAGAATATTTAAAAGTTCACATTTAAAGAAGAGGTCAATGGAAAGCTATCTTTCTTTGATATCCTAATAAATAACTCCAATGATAAATGTGTCACTTCCATTTTTCATAAAAAAACATTCACTGGTCTCCTCACTAACTTCTTAAGTTTTACTTTTTGTAAAGTTGGTTTAATCAAAACTTTAATTTATAGGACTTTCAAAATAAGGAACATAAAGATGGTTTTCAAAATGGTTTAAATGATTTAAATATAACACTTAAACGCAACTCATTTCCCGCTTATGTAATTGATAACACTGTAAAACAATATCTTAACAAAAAAGCAACACTAACGGTTTCGGCAACGCCTTCTCTCAAAACAACTCAACAAACTTTCGTTATTTCAAATTACCTCACATCGGTAACTTTTGTAAAAATGCCAATATAAAAATTAAAAAGCTATGTAAAAACCTAGCTCGGATTTAAAAATATAATTGGTTTTCTCTTCTTTCAAAACAAAAATGATGCTCTAAAACCCTATGTTGTATATGAATTAACTTGTGCGGCATGTAACTCCCGTTATATCGGCGAGTCTACTCGCCATTTTTGACATTTTTCAACAAGGATTATGGAGCACATCTCATACATCTTCAAACATCTAAAACAATCTAAAGGTTGCTTATAAAAATATTCTTTTAACTGTTTTAAAATACTAGATACAGCTAAATCTCCTGTATTCCTAAAACTTAACGAAGCATAAGCGTTTTACATATGATAATCAACTTAAAACCCGAACTAAATGTTCAGATAAAACACATGAAAACAGCAGCAGCATTTATTTTCTAACTTTTAGTTTATCTGTGGTTTATTGACTATTTAGTTTAACTTTCTATTTCAATTAGATAGCTATTCAAAGTATTTTATCATTAATGTTTGTCCTTCTACAATCATATGGAAATTAGATAGTTGTTTGAATAGCACTGAACCACAACTATTGTTTATCACATTTTTAACTATCAATCATTTGTAATTGAAAATGGCATAATATATGCCGAAACATGTCTAGTTTCAGAATAAAAACTAATATCGTATATTTGAAAGTATTTTTATCATTTGTGCTTCTACGCTCTTACGAATATTTATAGAGCATAATCCACATGTTTGCTGAGCTTCAAAAGTAAAGACTTGATTACAAATATTGCAGTTATGATTGAAGTTATATAGGTAGTCTTGTGTAAGAATGCAATTTTCTAACAGGAGAAAACAAAAACAAGACGCTTCACACAGCGTTTACTGGGTTGCCTGTATTCCTGACTGAAGCAAAAATGAATTTCTTTGACACAACGGAGAACTTGCACGGGTCGAAATTTGCCAAGCGAATTTTATTTTATTTGGTTTTATAAGTTTTAAAAAGTGAAGATTTCTACTTGAATACAAATAAAGAAAGTGCCATATTAAATATATTTATAATAATAAACTACGTCTGATATAAAATGCAATTCTTTTTATCAGCTAAGATAGACGCTTTTGCTGTACCTTTGAGAAAATTCAAAGCTTTTCGCGTCTTTAATTTCTCCATAACTTGGGATTAATAGGTTTTTAAGTTAGAACTTTTGACTTTATTTGCGAGAATTGGGAATTTCAATTTTTCACATATGTTAATTTTGAAAATCAAGCCATAGGTCAAGCGGTGTAATGTTATAAGTTTTTAGTTGAATCAATTTCGTCAATTCTGCGGTCGACATGGAAAACAAGATGAATAAATTGTCTTCAAACTAAGTTATTTCTGTCCATAATTATCGTCCAGAGTACAAATTAAAAGTTTACTGAATTATCAATTATTGACATCTAAATACGAATCAAACTTTTTGCCTGGCTAGTTTCCTGCCGCATGCATCAGATGAATTGCGAAAAAAAATTAATTATCAATGAAGCGTTGTATTTACTTTCAAACCAAAAATACACCGAATTTCATGGGAGAAACAAACACTCTACGTTCGTAAATTTATTGATTTCGAGAACTAATGCAAATGATTTTGTTTTGTGTCGGGATTAAATAAATAAATTTCACAGTGGCAATATTTAGTCCTCGAACATTTGTTCAGTATATATTCTATATTTAAAAATTCTAGACAAACTAAATGTTTTCCTGACAGTTTAGCAAGTTATCAACATAAAATCGTCAACTCGAGCGTTGTTAGCATACAAGATAGCAAAATAACAAAAGAATGAAACTAAAACCAACTACATTTTGAAATTCACCTTTATTTTGCAAACTACTTTGTTCCAGGAACTGGTAACGTGCTGGTTACAGACAAACAGCATTTGTCTGTGTCATCAATTAAAGTATAATCCACATGTTTGCTGAGCTTCAAAAGTAAAGACTTGCTTACAAATACTGCGGCAGTCTAATTTAAAGACTCCATACGGTAAAGAATCCACGATGGCGAGTTCTGAAAATTTTCTCTTAGTCAGTGGCCAAAGCGAGTTTCAACTTAATAGTGTTGATTTTTAAAATTAACTCGTGGCCTCTCTTCCATTCAGTTGTTACGGTGATGTCAACTTCCGAGCCAATCACACAAAGCTAAGCCCATATTTGGTGGTATTGCACAAGAATTGGAATTTCTCACGGAGGAAAAAACACAGACGGTATTTTAAGACTGGTTTGCAACAGGCAACCCAGTAACTTAAAAAAGTCGCTTAAATCCTTTTCGCTCATCCTTTCCGGCGATAGAGTTTATGACTTGAATTATCGTGAAACGTTTTTACTGTCACAATTGCACAAGAGGTTTTATTCGAGTTCTCAAGTTCCGCAAAATTCACTTAGAAATTAAAAAGCGCTTTGTTAATAATTTCCTCATTCATTTCAGAAAACTATAATGATATATAAACAGTCTGCATTTCTAGATTCGAGCTTTTCACAGGAAAAAATTATATGTTATTAAAAACAGTCCTTACGGTTATGATTTTACTAGAAAATCACAAATTCACAACTACTATTGGACATCATTAATGTATGTTAGAGAACATCTATTATGTAAGTTGACTACGGCAGTATTTACTTAATATCAATTACGCTAGCTTTCCAAGTACACGCTCTACACCACCAGTGCATCGAAAACTTTTTAAAGTGGTTTATTGTTATAATTATTCTATTTACTGAAGCGGATTAGGACATATCTTTTTTTGTTTCTGTTTTCGACATTCAAACAGTTCTATTCTTGAATAAAGGAATTATGTTAATGTATTGAAACGCAACTCTGTTTCTGTCGAACAGAGGAAATGGCTATTCGGAGTGATTACATTGATGGCAATATCAGAGATGACGAAAGTGACGAAGATGAAGCTAACGATGACGACAGCCTTGAGGAGTCTTGGGAAAATGAAACTGGTGCTGATTCTCCGCAAGCTGTCGGAGGCACGTCTCAAGGCTCTTGGAATGACAACGAAGTTGGTTTCTGGGACAGTTTGGCTAGCAACATTATTAACAAATTTGACTTTCTGAAGACCCGGTCGGGACGCGCCGGCTTGGTGCATAATTTTCTGCGTGGTCTAAAGCTGCAGCAGATCTCAAAAGGTTGAATATAAGGAATTTGACTTTTTTTATTTTTTGCTTGTTTCAAAGGTTCTGGGCACGATCCCCGGATAAGCTGAGATTTGAATATTTGTGCGACCCTCGTTTCCACCAAAGCTTTCTCAGGTTTCAATTCTTACGAGGTCGGTAAATAGAGTACCAGCGTCTGCTGGGAGCTAACCTCCCTTAATACTACAGAAACTGGAGATAAGCGCCGACTCCATGGACCACTTGGCTCGTATATAAATGACTTAGCTTAGATCAATAAAGCTTAAAAGGTATATGAAGTTAAATCAATAGAAATGTAACTTAGCCCCCTTCCCCCAAACCTCTTTTCCCCTCCCCAAACCCCTCTTTCTTCCCTTCCCCACACTTCTTCCCCTCTCCCTTCTTTTCCCTTTCCTCCCACACCCCCTTTCATCTTACACACCCCCATCCCTTTTCCCCCATTTCATGTCCTCCCCTAACCATAGACCAGTTGTATTTGAAAAAAAGCTCGTTTTTTAGTTTCTAAAACACTATAAAAGTGCTTCGGCGATAAGTAAAACACGTGATTTGATCAACTTTGAAATGTTTAACCATGTTTAAACATGTGACATTTCGAACGTTAGCTCGTTATCGAACAAGAGCTATTGAAACTATTTTATACCTTCAGCTGTATAAGTCACCTCTCCATGCACTTTTAGAGTAGAGCATTATAATTTCGTGGTAAAAATGTTCTTTTTAGTTTTTTAGTTAGTTAGGTAGCAAAGGAATGAATAGCTTTGCCTGGTTTCAAACTCACGTTTTCTTTAACTTGGTCTATTCTCCCCTACTATAGTCGTATGATAGTGAAAGAACAATGAAACCTTTAACTTGGTCTATTCTCCCCTACTATAGTCGTATGATAGTGAAAGAACAATGAAACCTTGTACACGAATATTGTCAATTTAAAGAGAAAGTTAAATTAGTTCTTCACTCAATCGAGGGGCCTTACTAACAGGCACAAAGAGAAGATAAAATACCTGCAAAACTCCTGAAGATAATTTAATCACCAGTATAGAAACAACTTGGACAAAACATTTATAGCGGTCCCAAGTTACTAGTATTTGTTTACTTAAAGCTACTATATACGGATAAAAATTTCTGCGTTTTACAGGTAACAATGCTGAAAAGATGGCCATAGAAGTAACAAAAATGAAACGTTTGTACGTAGTTGACAGCGGTCTTCTGTTTAATTCTCCTTACCCTCCCCTCCTTCGTCCACAAAGAGGAGTGGACTTGTACATCTCTTTTGACTTTAGTGCTAGAAAAAAAGATTTTACTGAGAATCCACTGCAGGTATGATACTGATGTTAGTTTGTAAATGATTTCGATTTGATATAGTATAAGTATTGCAGTGTATTGTTTTATATGGGTCTTTATTCTACTGTATTGTATTGATGGAACGTACTTTATTTTATTATATTGCATTGTATAGCATTTATATATGGTATTGCATTGAATTAAATTGTGCTCTATTGTTTTGTATTAGATTGTATGGTATAATATGGTATGGTTTATATGATAATGTATGGTATATGGTATGGTATAGTATATTGTATGGTATGGTATAGTATATGGATATAAGATATGGTGTATGTTATGTTATGGTATGGTATGGTATAGTATATGCTATAGTATATGGTACGGTATGGTATAGTATATGATATAGTATATGGTATGGTATATGGTACGGTATGGTATAGTAAAGAATATATATTTTTCTTCGTCGGCCATCTCAACTTGATTAAGAACATCAAACAAGTTGTAGTAAAAGCATATTGTTACAATACACATCTTCAGAAGTGACTGTTAAAAATAAGTTACAACAATTGAAAAGAGAAAGCGGAAGAGTGGTAACTAGTAAATAAGTAACAAATAAGTAAACTGTAAAGATTATAATGATCAAATTAGTAAAGATAAACGTTTTCACTGCCAATATTAACATTCATGCAAGGCTTTAAAAAGGATTTCTTTAATTTTACAATGTAGGTCAGAACAACCCGAAGTTAAGATTTTGAAGTAATCCCACTTGATGTTATTACCCGGATATTATGGGACTTTTAGTTAAAGCTTGTCATAGAAGATATTTGTGTTTCGCTTTAATGGCTTCCAAAACTGGGCGAAATCGTTAAAGTTTATTAGCGTAAATGAAGTCTATGCGGACGAAGAAACTAATTGTCAGATGTTTATATGATTTTACTTAGCATTTTCACTAGAATATTTATTGCCAAAAACAAAAAAGGCAGGGCATAATTATTGATCAGGTTAGGTCCCGTCGAACCGGAAAAAAGGGATCCTCCTTCAGACTGATGAACGGGAGCCGAATATCTTCTATCTGGCCCTCCCTCTCAATCAATAAGGCATTGCAATGTATGGTGTTGTTTTGTACTTCTCTTTTAACGATGAAAAAATGGATGAATTATTTTACTTATTATTCAGGAACTGGCGCTGGCAGAGCAATGGGCTAAAGCAAATAATCTTCCATTTCCTCCAATTAACGCAGAAGAAACATTTGCCCGAGAAGGAATGAAGGAATTCTATGTGTTTAGAGATCCATCAAACACGGTTTGTCCGGTCATAATCCATTTCGTTTTGGTCAACAAAACTTTTCGGGAATTCAAGAGGCCAGGTTAGCTAAGACAAATGCAATATTTAAACAATTTTTAAGAGTTTGTTCTTCTTATCATTTGTTTGATCTAGTGTAAAATTCACTGTCAAATAAAACTTGTTTTGAAGAATAGAAAAAATTGTTATTGCAGGTGTTCCTCGGTCCGAGACAGAGAACACAGAAGCCGATTTTTTCTTGTTTGAAGACCCTAACGAGCCCTACAGCACATTCGAGTTTCACTACAGCAACGAGGCCTTCGACCGTTTAACACAACTGATGGAGTTCAACACACTTCTTGGTGGCGAGATGATCCGGGATCTTATGGCTGAATGTGTGTTCAAGCGTAGGCATACGTCACTCAAAACGCCACCAATCAACTCCATAGGTTTCGAATGTGAAGTAAAAACCAACGTTGGAAACTCAAAGGAACCTAACAGCCAAACAGGCAAACCTGTTAGTACTAGTAGAGATAGTAATAATAATACAAACAGTAAATGCTGCAATTTGCTCTAGAACGAAGAAAGGATAAATGGTAAGAGAGTAAACCCTCCATATTGGTCTTATTCCTAGGATAATCTCTCTCAAGTTATTTTTAGACATGGTACCCAGCTCTTCCGCGGATGTTACTTGCTCGTTGCGTGGATGTTTTCGTAAAATAAACGTGGAAGAATAGTCGAGTTCGTTGACAAAACTTATAAAAGAACTTTGCTCTACACTTCCTGCCATTTCACCTCGGGTCATTTTGTGAAAAGTCCACGGAACGGACGAGTAACTGATCTGAAGAAGAACTGGGTACCATGTCTAAAATTGTCTAAAATAATTTAAGAAGGATCACCTACTAAACTTTCTAACCATTCTAAGCAGGTGGAAATCTTTGGTGATGCAAGTATCCAGCTTGCGTTTTAGTTCATATTTAGGTCGCTGTTGTGCTGGTTAAGAACAGGATATGTTTAATCTATTAGAATATAATCCACACGTTTAATTGCTGAGCCTCAAAATTAAAAATTTACCGACATCGGTTGAGAAATACTGCAGATGCTTGACTAAAAGTTCCATATTGCAAAGATTCCCTAATGGCGGATAAATCCTTGGCTACATTTTGCCATAGCGAAATTCGAGCCAATCAGTGTGCAAATCTATATTTTGTAAGCCTTGCGCAAGAATTCCAATTTGTAACGTAAACCAGAGGAAAAACCAGGCCCATTTTTAGACTAAATTGCCACAGACAACCCAGTAAGAAACAAAACTAGCAAACAAACCCATTTTAACTCAAGTATAGATATCACAAGCGTGCTAGTAGCTAACTTGAAGCCACTATATTGGGCACTATGGCCATGTTGGTAGCGGGCTTTACCGTTATTTTATACTAGTTTAAAGGGGTAAACGTAAAGCCCGCTACCAACGTAGCCAAGTGCCCAACTAGTAGTGGCTTCAAGTTAGCTACTAGCACGTTTGTGCTATCTATACTTGAGTTCATTTTTATAGCCACATCCCACAAGCATTGCCCTTTTACCATTACTTAAGTTTTTGTCGCTGATTGGCAATGCCCAGTTTTCAAGCCAAAGTAACAAAACAAAGGTGAAACTGAGAAGATCTCTACGTAGGGGTATAGCCAGCATTTCTAAGAGGATGTGAAGGGTGGAAGTTTCCAAATCAACGAAAGCTGTTTGGTCAGTGATAAGTATCACAGTGAGGTCGCATTGGAATCCGTGCACTGCCGAGCATTAAATATTCATACTCGTAATCCATGCTGACTTGCTGACTATGTAACTTTTATATTTGAAAAACATTTTTGCGAAAAGGAATGTAAAAAACACTCTATTGTTTGTATAAGAACGTGAATGTTTATCAATAAAATTGTATTGGTTGTTAAGTAATACTATCGACTGTTTAACCATGGTTAAAATTGTATTGAATTTATTGTTCACTGAAATGAATGCCTGATAACGCAGAAGAATTTTTTTTGGTTCTTTTGAATTTACAATGCGCGCAAGTGGAGATAGCTTTGTCGAGTTTGAATTTCGGAAGATGTAAATGAAAGTCTTGAAACTTTATTGAGTGTTTAAAATTATGCAGATATCCTTGTTGATTGTGCATTTTGCAAAATTAAATGGAGTGTGGTGCAAATGAACGTATTTCCCCGTTATTGGAGGCAGCATGGCCCAGTGGTCAGAGTTGGGGATTTGAATGGGGAAGACCCGGGTTCAAATCCCCGACATGGACTACTGGATGAATTTGTCCTCGGTGATCCCAGGGACAAATTCACTACGCTTTGTAAATTGCCAACTGGTTTGCCTACTACCGTTGGGATTCTTAACTGGGAGAAAGGGGATTTTTAAAAAATGACACTGAAAAGCCCCTTTGGGGAGTTATCATTACGTATTTATCTATATTTATTTATTTATTTATTGTTGGCCTTTTAATGCAAATGATTGCATATTTTCTCTAAATGAACAGCGAAAGGTATATAAGACTGCTAAACAATGTAATTACAATAACAATAACCTTGAAATAAAGAGAGGTCTATTAGAATGAAAGCTTAATGTTGAAGTGTTTGACTTGAATATATTGTTGACTTAAAAACAAAAAAACTGAAGTGACCTAGCTTTTCTTTGTTTCAGTTATGTGCTATCCAATGGCGCCCCTTGTTCTATATGGCTGCGCTTCTGCTTGTGGTACCACAAACTCCTTGGACAGCTGTTCGGTTTAATGGGCCGTAGTATTTCCCGACATCCTTTCCGGTGTATTCTCTGTTGTTGTATTTTTATTGGGATCAGTGCTACTGGGTTTGCATTTTACAATGCAGAAAACAGGTAAGAAAGTTTCATACTTGGTGTATGCACACATATACCTACTATTGTGTTCTAAAATATTTTACTAGCTTTATTTATCTGAGATTTATCACAAGAGAAGCAAAACACAGAAACCCTGTTGTAAGTAGGTCACTGCAAATTATCTTTAGTTCACCAAAAGATTGAGTTCACATTGCCCCATGCGGTTTAAAGGTTGTAAGAATCGCTTGTTGTCACCACTGTCTGGTTAGCCCAGCTGTGGTAAGATGCCAGTCTACCGTGCGGGAAGCTCGGGATTTCATAACTCAGTGTCTTGGAATAATTGAGGAGAAGGTGCTGCCTTTGCTTTAATATCTGCAAATCGTTAGACCTTCGCGTCTTCTCGGATAATGACGTTAAACCGTAGTTCCAGTCTCCCGACCCTCTATCGGGGGATTTAAAAGAACCCATGCACATCTATCGTAAAGAGTAGGGTGGTGATCCCAATGTTGTGTGGTCTGTCTCTTCTAGTGGGAGCATTTTATTGATATATAAAATATTTGTGAGCTGCTGTAGCAGACGATCTAAGTCTCTCAACGGTCAACTCTGTACTTGCTTTGTAAAGTGCATTGGAACATATTCATATGGTAAATGCGCTATATAAATCTGATATCATTATTATTATTATTATTATTATTAATTATTATGTTTATTGTGCTCTTGGTTGAATTTTATTATATAAAATGTTGTTTAATGAAATAAAATATCTGTTAGGTTTACTTCTCCCCACTCTTGTGTTGGCCTCCACACTAGATTGTAATAACTGTTTCTACTTGATTTGTTCTGCATGATAATGTCTTAGTTACATATCTACTCAAAACTGCATCGTGTTAAAAAATTAGCTGTTGAAGAACTGGTGACGAAGCGTTGTCAAGTGATTTTTTCTTTTCTTTTATCTTCCATTCTTTTCTTTCCTCATCAGATCTTTAGAACTTTTTTGTTTGTTTTTCGGCCATTTCACTTTTTTCCTCTTTGTCAGTTTTTTCCCTTTTTTTCCCTTTCTTTCTTCTTTCTCTCCTTTTTACCTCATGACATCAAAAACTTATCTCAAAATCCATTTCAGAAAAAATAAAAGAAAGAATTGCTGGAAGTTCTGAAAACTGAAGACTCGTATATTGAGAAAAATGAAATAGCTTTGAAACTTAAGCACTACACGATAAACAAAATGAAATTCTGAGAAGGGGAGAATGAAACAAAAGAGAAGACTTTTTCTTTTTGCAGTAAACTTTTTATACATCAACTATATGTACTCTTACTTTATACTCTTCCACTTTCCTGTCACAAAAATGTGTATAACATAATTTAGGATTGGCCTACCTCAACTAGCGTTTGCTGTTTGTGGCTCAAATGGTTTGAATTGTATTTTTTGCTAATAAATAAATGTTGTTGTTGTGGCTGTTGTTGTGGCGGTGGCGATGGTGGTGGTGGCGGTGGCGATGGTGGTGGTGGTGGTGGCGGTGGCGATGGTGGTGGAGGTGGCGGTGGCGGTGGTGGTGGCGGCGGTGGTGGTGGTGGTACCTTTCGTTTGCCATTTCTCTCTTCTCTTTTGTTTCATTCTCCCATTCTCTTCTTCTTAAGGCTTCGATTTTGTTTTCTAATTTCCAAGTGCACTTTTCCCTTTTTATTTTTAGTGTTTAAAAGTCTTTATGAAACAAGCTGGGTTGGTCTACTGTTTGGCTTAGAACATTTTGAGAACTCGCCTGGTTAAATTTTATTAAGATGTAAAGGTTTGTTGATTTGATTTAAAATATTATAAACGTTTTCGACATAAAAAGTCATCTTCAGAGTTTACAAAACTACTGTAGTTAGTAGTTTTGTAAACTCTGAAAAAGACTTTTTAAGTTTTAAATATTTTAAATCAAATCAACAAACCTTTACATCTCAATTGTGGGTTTCATAAGGTTCCAGTTCAGCGCACACGGTGGTCAGTTATACTAAAGTCTCATTAGAATCTAGTTTGAATCTCATTGTTTTACCTCCATCTGCCATTATGTTACATACTCGTGGGACTTAAAGAAACCCAAGAATAATTTTGAGAACTGTCAAGGTTTTCAATTATACGCGGCAGCCGGCAAATTTCGCCACCCACTTGACATAATCTGCCACCTACTTGACATAATCTGCCGCCTACTTGACATAATCTGCCGCCTACTTGACATAATCTGCCGCCTACTTGACATAATCTGCCATCTGCATCAAAACTTAGATAAATCCTTGGAACTGTCTTCCTTGTTTTGTAAGGTTACGAAAAGTCTTTTTTTTACTTTTCAGAGCTGAGAAACTCTATCTACCTCTAAACAGTCAATCCATGAAAGACCTTAATAGGGCGAAGAAATATTTTGGCGAAATGAGGAACAGACTCCAAATAATTATTCTTCTTCCAAAGTTCGGTTCCAATATTCTCACGTCAAGCTGCTTTCAAGACGCACTCAAGATTCACCAAGAAGTTGTCTCAATACCAGGTTATACAGATCATTGTCTAAACGCCAATGGATCTGTGGCAAAAGAAGTCACAGACTGTCTTACATTGAATCCACTTGAGATATTTGGCTTCAGCAATAAAGATTTTGGTAACATAAGAGAGAGACTACGTTTAGTATTCAGTGACCCCAGATATATGCTTAGTAATGGCCGTCCCGCATTGCATAGTGTAGACGGAATGATCAGTAATATGGAGTGGAACTCTTCAACTGGCCAAGTAAAATCTGCCGAAGCTCTTCAAATGATTTACTATACACGAGACCCAGTCGATGACTCCAGACTTAATACCATTAGAGACTGGGAAACAATGTTTGTTAACAAGGTCGGGTCTCTTCAGCAGCACATGAATTGTACCAAAATTTTCTTTTCTGCTGCGCGAAGCGTGGATGATGCCATAGCGACAAACGCACATTCAGACATTTGGCTCATTTCTCTAACATTTTGTCTTATGATTACGTTCGCAAACCTAATGCTTAGTAACTTCAAGAATCCTCTGACTAACCGGGCATTATTGCCCAATATTGGCATTCTAGCAGTCGGAGCAGGGATATTTTGTGGGGTTGGCCTTGCCATGCTCTTTCAGACTCCTTTCGTGACCATTGTTGGGGTATTACCTTTTCTTGTACTTGGTGTAGGGATTGATGACATGTTTATTATAATGCACGAGCTGGAACGACAGGAGCCTAACCTACCCGTGCAACAGACGATTGAGGTCAGTGCACATTAAAGCTAGCTATAAACTCCTAATGTAGAGACAGATTTAATGCGTAAAATAATAACGCAATTTGTTAAATAACTAGCAAAATGTCCCGTCCTAACCAGGCGCATAGCTACCTGTAAGCCAGGTAAGCCCGGGCTTACCAGTTTTTTTGAAACCTTAGCACTTTTCTTCATCCAGTTTCTTTATTTCGGAAAATGAAGATACAGGACAGAAAAAATGGTACCTCGAAATCATTCTGATATGTAACGTTCGTTCTTTGCCTTGGCCCTTACCATTGGTGAAGGCGATTAACCAGATAGTGAACTTCTGTTTAGACATTTTGGAACGGCTGGAAACGCTTCCAATTAATTCATCATTGTAGAAATAAATTTTGCTTTTTTTTTTGTCTCCACTTGACTTATATTCGAAAAATTATTGGGTCGGCTAAAGCCTTGTCAACCTGTGAATCTTGGCTTACCAGAAAAAAACTGGCTGGTTACTCGCCTGCTCACACTAAGGACAGTTTCTCGTTAGCGCCCGCATGGGATTTAGCCACCGCGGAGAAAATTTTACTTATTCATTATTCTTTTGAAAAACGAAGATATTAATGTTGTCTAGTTACAAATTTTGGTTCGAAAAGACTTTTCTTCTTTTGCCTATCCAAGTGACATTTGCATTTGCTACATGTCAATAAATGATTCTTTAAATTTTTCCGATTCCATTCTCAATTTTAACAAGTGATTTTCTGACATAGCGAACCATCTAAATCCTCTCGGAATAATCTCTGCGAGGCTTCAACGGGTTTTGAACCCGTAATCTTTAACCCTTTCAGTGTCAGTCAGTTATCAACAACCAACTTCTCCTTATATAACACATACAAAATATGGCATATGGTGATGAGAAAATGAGAATTGATCAAACAAAGCCAACTACTGAGCATTAAAAGTCAAATTCTCTCAAATTTGTTCAATGAAAAGTATGGGCTCAGGTTGGGAGAATTTGACAATACAACTGGCACTGAAAGGGTTAAAAAACAGTGCAGTTCAGCTTGTAGACGTAGAACTGATCTTGTTTTCGTCATTACTTTAGTCACATGTATCCCAAACTTATCCTTTGATAAAGCTGTTTCCCTGAGACGATCTCTGCTTCATTTATGTTGATAAGTAAGTACAGGTGTTGTTGTTTTTTTCAGTCACTTCGCCAGCAGTGTCAGAGACTTGAGAATCGCTCTCAGTTGGTGACTGTGTGTAACATGGGACCGAAGGTGTTTCTCAACTGTGCTGGGTTCATCAAGATCGATACTGCAGCTCTTAATGAGACTACAGGTAATTACCTGGAGGTGTTGGACGGATCCCGCGTGCACCCAGAGACTTACGAGTGGGCTCGCAAGATGGCTGTCGATGCTCTGGAATATGACGAGGTACATACACAGTTTCAGTAATAGGCTATTAATTAATAATAACAGTAATAATGATAACGATAATAATAATTATTAATATATAAATGTTTGTTGTTCATTAGCATCAAAGAAAAATAAACAGTTAACAGAAAAATTGCTGTATATGCCCTGAGCGAGAATCGAACCCACGTCTCCTAGTTTACTAATCAGGAGTGTTAACCACTACACCATCAGGGATCACCACGCTGGCAACGTAACAGTTTGATTAGTTAAGCTGGTTAACACGTGAGGATTCCTGGGCCCAATTTTTCTGTTAACTGTTTATTATTCTTTGATGCTACTGAACAACATACATTTATATATTTGTATGTAGGCTTGGGCCGAGCCGCTAATTGTTGTTTATATGCCTCGCATTTGGTAATTATTCAGTAGATCTGAGCCTTATGTCGAAGTCTAAACACACTACAGTAGCATTAGGCCGCATTTG
>JANCMA020084935.1:0-15331 GCA_024336925.2 Zoanthus solanderi | reverse complement strand
TGATCTAAGACCTAAGTGCCAAATGAAAATACTTCAGTACGGAGTGCCTAGCGTAAACTACAAACTGAATTTCACATTCACACCAGTTTCTAAATCTTTAGACAGTTCTAAAGTTTTATTTTTATAGAAATACCTAACTACAGGTCATTTAGTGTTTTGAGTTGCGTGACCGGCTGCCGGTCATATAGACACTGCTTTTAGTTAAATGAATCTTCAACATATACAATCTCTTGATCCTAGAAGAAATACACTTGGGTAAATTCTGAACCATCAGGGAAAGTGTAATACGGACGGTAGTTGTAGATAAGAGCAGATTCCTCCTCGATTGGAGACGGAAAGCGGTGATTATTGGAACGAGCTGCATGAGAGATATAATTAAAGATCTTTTTAAGCATTTCGATAACTAACAATCCAACTAGATTGGACCTGATTAAATTTCCCTCGTTAAATACTCGATTCCAGTGATGACAGTGCTTAGTTATTAAGACATTGACATCATTCGAAGTTCTAAAGTTAAATATTTTTACTAATGTCAAGCAATTGATAATTTTCTTCATCCTAGTTATATTTTATACATTAAGTCTTGTTGATCATTATTGATCCGTTTTTCTCCACTTTTTCCTTCTACATTTTTTTTAACTTCATGTGATTGATTAAAAAATGTAATTGTATTAAAAAAAGCTGTCTACCTAGGTTAACCACAAGGTTATTGTAGATAGCTGTTACCTGTAAGCCTGTTCTTTTTTATTGATAAATGTAATTCATTTGAAATTTATGTTACTGAAATAAAACATGCATGTATGTATGTATGTTAAATAGCTTTTAAAACTAGGGTGATCTGAAAGATAATCGAAATTCGTCTTGACTACGTGGAACGCGTAGATTTTTACGATATCGCTTTCAGATATTTAAAAAGCTAATGTTACTAGCGTTAACTTTTTAGTCAGAGCAGTTGGAGAAGGACTAACATTCGAAATATCAGCTCATTGCATCACATTGGGCAAAGTAGTATATAGGGGACTAAAGTTATACAGAAATCAAGTCTATTCGAGCTTAGAAACAAAAAAAACTTCTTATACTAATATTATACACCTTTTGTGCATAAACAATTAAATCCTGTTTTTCATGCAAAAATTGATTTCCTTAAAATTTTTATACACAATGATGCAAAGACCGAGGCATTGGAAGAATACTTAATATTTTTTCGAACAAGCAAAAGCTATAATATTATCTATTACCATAAAAAGAGAACCTATTTTCAACAAACTGCACCAGTACCTACTGTAACTATACCTACTGTAACAACCTCCTATACTCGAAATATATTGGATATGTGTTGGATTTACCAGTACCAGAGATTAATGTACCAGTATTAAAACCATTACTTGATGTTTTTGCTTCACAATTAAAACACAAGCTCTTATGCCATAACATTACAATGTTAATTGAAAAATATTTTATAGCTATCCTTTCATTTTAGGAACGATATCTTTTAAACTCATTTGTTTTCCTTTCATGTGTACGTTATTCAATAACACAGCGTCTTGCTAACCTTCGTTGACAAAGACGTTTGCTATGTATTGAGAAATCTCTACAGCTTGACTTGTGTGTACGAACGCGTAATTTGGGTTCCATTCAAAAGCGTTTTTCTCTGGGTGCCACTGAGTGCCAAAAACAGGAAATTCCCGACCTTAGGAAGTAAAGAATTAAGATTATGTCACAGTTTGATAAATTTTCAAATTATACTTATGGTATTTCTGTACAGCAAACCACAGGCCTCCCAGGCTATTTGTATGCGAAATCGCAAATTTGATTTTTAATAAAATTTAGGTAGTCTGTTGATCCTCTGTAGTTGGTTTTTTTCAGGAATTTTAAGCAATTTTGTTGCCCTTTCTATCACTAGTGATGGAAAGGGCAACAAAATCTTTCGGGGATCCGCTCGGTGGCCGCTCAGTAGAGGTACCCAGAACGTTTTCTGTAGGTGCTGTCAAACGTCTATTTTTTCAAACATTTAACTACTGATTACCGTAATAAGATTTTAGAAAGATCAATATTTAGTTAACAAAGAGTTCTAAAGTTAACACAAGAGCAGAACCAAGTGGTAACAGTAAAGTTTTCACAAATTTCAAAAATTGCAAAGGTTTGATCTATAGAAACATTTGCTCTGAGCTGTCTTGGTTGTCTTAAAATAGTTTTCACATCAGACAGAATGGCTGGACATATCCGGGATATTTACGCACGAGTTAATCATATTTATGTCTGACTGCAAGACAGTTTCCTAGTAAAATACAAAGAAAGTGTAACAAAATGGCGAAATGGCTCAGACATTTTTAAAAATTTTGAATCACAGACAAGTGATTCAGTAGATATAAGTTTTCAACGCACAGAGAAGCAAGTTATTTTTTCTTAGATATTGATAGAGTTGTTTCTTCACATCCATAATTCATTGCATTGGTTCACAGATCCTTCAGCGATTTAATTTTATATTAGGGGTTGTGATGTGTCTCGGTATCAAAAGCCGATGCTCGCATCCGAATGAGTTGGGGGAGGTTATGAAGTGATGTTAATCGTGTCACCCTCCTTTAATGAAGTCTATTGTATTGTATTGTATTGATGTTCCAAAATTACTGGAAATCATGCTCACGAAGATTCTTAAACTATGAAGAAAATTGTCAGCTTAACTTTAAACTGCTAATTAGACAGCTGAAACTTTATATATTTTGATAAGCAACCTTTGTTCACTGTAAAACATCTGCGTGCGCAATTGTAAAAGTCGATCACGTGATTTAGACGTGCTTAATATATGTTTTTATGTGTTAGCACATGGCTTGAAAATGGCCTAGTATTAAATAAATTCAAACTCCCGAATATATAAATAAAAAATGTTTTTTTTAGCTTTTATATTCAAGCGAAAGTTGTCATTTATCAAAGTATACACTCATGTGATTTGGCGGGCTTTTTGACGAGCCACCTTAAATGTTCTGGCATTTAAAACAAGTTTGAAGTTTTGGTTTCTTGTGCAGGACTTTGCGACGTTTTTATTCGGTTTTGTGTTTGATGTTTTAAAATGGAACTCAATCCTTTGCCAGATTTACTGAATATCGGATTTATAATCATTGAAATTGGTTTGTTTTATGGTGGCGAATACGTGGAAGCGAAAGTATGCAGATTCCTGACTTTTTTGACAAGATGGCTATGTTTACTTAATCGAAGACGACGTGTGAAAACACTTCAAATGCTGGTTGAGTTCTTCTATGCCTTCATTAAAAAATTGAACTTACTTACCAAAGAACTGCTGATGAATTGTAAAACAAGGTAATTTGTTAAATTTCTTTTACGGTTTTAGTTTTAGCGTTTGACAAATCTCATTGAATGCTTCGCTACTTGTTTTTGAAAATTATCCTGTTGGCGTTAATTTTTGAAAGTTCTATTTTTTAATCTTTCTTCGTGTACAGCTATATGTAGTTTCTATTTTATTTTATTTGAATTTACGAAATTTGATTTATTTAATTAATTTAAAGATTTTTGGCTTTTTTTCAAAGTTATCTAATGACTTTTGAAATTTGATTTATTTACTTTAAGATTTTTGGTTTTTTTTCAAAGTCATCTAATGAGGCATTTTTTTAAAAGTCATCTTGCAATGCAGTGGACTCAGGTTGTTTATTAAAACGGTTAGAGATTGTTTCTGTTCGTGTTTCATTTACAAATACACGCACTTACTTGGCTTCGTACATTAATAAAATTTCTTGTTCATTGTGTTGCCAGCGCGTGCGTGTAATTGTAAACAAACTACTCACATCGTGAAAGTCAGTGAATATTCTCATTCATCCGGATTCAGTAAATAAATTCACTGATGAAGACCGATGGCTTTGGTCGAAACGTCTTCTTTCTAAACTAAGATTCAAAATTCCAGAAATCGATTGATTGATTGATTGATTGATTGATTGATTGATTGATTGATTGATTTAAACTACTCACATCAGTCTCTAACCTTATATAATGCACAGTAATGGTTTGTTTTTAGGTTTGGCTTTTAGTTTCTTTAACGGCAATGTTTACAAACCTTCGATCGTTGAGACGAACTCGGAACCATCTTTTGCTTCATTAGTTGACAAGACCTTGAAAAAGCTGTTTAGTTGTTGATATGAAAAGAAAGTCTGTAACGGAATTTAGAGACGTGAGATAAAAGAACAATTCTTAAGTTTGTTTCCGGTATCTTAAGTGTTAAGCGGACATGACCTGTACGAACACTAACTCAAGGCATTCAACTAATAATGATAGTAATAAAGACGATGATAATAATTATTACTCGTGGTACCACGAGTCAACGTTTGGGATTTCTTTTTCTTTTTTCTATTTTCTTCGTGTCGCGATTAGCGATTCGGTCCAGTGACTGCCATATTTGGGATTTGTCCCCGGTCCCACGCGTAATGAGGCTTAATGAGCCTCTTGTTAGTATAAACTTACCAACGGTCTAACACGCATCCTGCATTCTGATTGGCTACTCTACTAGAGGTCTTATTTGTGATAGCCTACTAGTAGAGAAAAGATGGCGGATCAAAATAGTAATGAGCCCCGTTTTGCTATAATATCCGAGGATTTCATCGATATTTTAATTTGTATATCCTTTTTGACCAATTAGTAGGTTTATACTAAAACAATTAGACCTCTCGGCCTTATGGACTACGAGTTTGAATAGACCATTCGGCCTACGGCCTCATGGGCCATTGACTCGTAGTCCATTCGTCCTCGAGGTCTAATTGTTAAAAAGAAGTAAAACAAGTTATCTGTGCCTTCATAGCCTGGTGAAAACCTCGGCAAGTTTGTGAGAATTCTCGAGCATGCGCAGGTGATCTGCTCTCGAATTCTCCCAAACGTTCACCTCAGTTTTCACCAGGCTATGAAGGCATGAAGAACATGTTTTATTTCTTAAATCAGTACAAGTTTGTAATGAAAATAAACTAAGCTGCACCAGTATTTACCTTAAGTGTGTTAAGCAACTGCTGAATTTTATTTGACACTCTGCTGCTTGTAACTGCAATAAAGGAAAATCAACAATATATAAAGCAATTCTGATTGTTTAACTTTAGAAAACCAAAGTTAAACAAATACCAAAGTTTTCAAAAAGTTTTAAAGAATTAAATTTAGGCCACAGAGGCTGCAATTAAGAAATGTTCATTGGAACCTGCCAGAACTTCAACAAACTATATAGAAGTTTTTTTCATTTATGTGTGTACATTGATGTCAAAGAAAGCAAGATACAATTAAAATTTAATTGTTTTATTTCAAATGTTGAGGGGTATCATGAAAAATGTTGACGAGAAAACTAATCAAACAGAAAACAGAAAATAAATATTTAATAATAATAATTATAATAATAATAATAATAATAATAATGATTTATTAACAGATCCAACTAAAGTGGCTCTTCCCTGTTAAATGCTGCATTAAAATTAGTTTTGATATACTACTAACATTAATATCATATAAAAATATAAACATAAATATATAAATATCAAACTGTAAATAATTATTATAAAACTAAAACTATACTACAGTTGAAAAAGTTAAAACAAGTTATTGCAATCGTTCCTTAGCTGTGTTCATAAGGTAACTCTTCAATTGATTGCTAAAACTAACAAGAGTTACGCCATTTTTAATATTGTTCGGAATTTTATTAAAATATTTTGAGGATGAGTCCTGGAAAGTTCCCTTAACTCGAGGCACTGTCAAGTTAGTTGAGTCACTTGATTGTGAATCTCTCTCTCTACTTCCAGGCGGACATGTAATAGCCAAGACGTATCATGTAATGCTTTATATGTTGTTTTTAAGAGATGCCATTCCCTGCGTTCTTGAACTGGGCGCCAGCCTATCTTAACAGCATCTGCTGCAGTTGCATAGTGTCCTGTGACAAAACTTGTTGCAGCATTTTGAATACGTTGAAGACGCTTTACTAAATATAACGGAAGCGGGTCAAATACAATATCATTGTAATCTATTTTTGATAGCACCAAGGACTCAGCAAGATGCTAGCGAAGTTTAAAATCTGTGAAATGTTTAATTTTCCGCAATGTACTAAGTGTGCCGTAGCATGCAGATGCAGTAATTTTTACATGTTCATTCCACTTTAAGTGTTCAAGGAAATGTACTCCGAGCAGTTTTTTCGAATCCACTCTTTTCAACGTATTACCAGATATATCTAGACTCAAATCTAGTTCTCCAAGGGAGTGAACATTGGCCATTTTGGAAATAGAAAACAACATTGCCTCCGTTTTCTTTGAGTTCAGAGCGAGATTTGATTGTGATAACCAAACATTTAAATTCACCAGATTGGTCGATATTAAAGATAGATAACTTGGAAGATTATTCACAAGTTCAAGTTCAAGTTTATTTATCATAACAAAAACATTTTACAAAAACCTCACCCGCAGGTAGCGATGCTACATGACAATGTGAGTACAGGCTTGTGTCGTCAGCATACTGTATACAAGATATATCAAAATGAATGGATTTTTTAAGGTCGGAGACATATATATTAAATATTATCGGTCCTAGTAAGGAGCCTTGTGGAACACCGAAATGGTAACGGCAGGTTTTGACTGATGATCATCAATCTGGGCAAATTGTCTACAATTGGATAAGTAATTAGCTGTCCATTTCATGAAGTTTTTTGAGAACCAAAGATGATGCATTTTGCGAAGTACAGTTTTAAAATTTACAGTGTCGAATGCCTTTTAATAATCTACCATTACCATGTGTATCAATTCTCCCTTCTTCATGACACGGATAATGTCATCACGAATTTTGAGAAGAGCTGTCATAGTAGAGTATCCTTTGCGGTATCCAACGATTTTCTCATCCAAGATTATATTTGTTTCGAGAAAGTGGACCATTTATGTGGCCACAATTTTTTCATAGACCTTCCACAGAACCGGTAGACTTGCTATAGGTCGTAAATCCTCATTTTTTATTGGTGTTTCGTTTTTCGGAATCGGAGAAATTCTGGATACTTTCCAAGCTTCAGGGAACATTGTTAAATCAATACTGCTGTTAATTATCTTTGTCAGAGGACCTGCTAACATTTCAGCAACCAGTTTAATGTATTTGGCAGGGATTTTATCTGGTCCTGTGGAACAGTCTGACCGTAGGTTCTTTATTACACGATAAACTTCATTAAAGCTGACATTTCAAAGACGAAACCCATCTTCTTTGTTGTTAATCACCCGTGTGTCAATATAGTTTAGTAGATCTTCAGTAGAATCAGGGATCGAATTCACTACACGGTGGCCAATATTAATGAAATATTCATTAAGACTACCAGGACCAAAACGAAGAGGTTTTGAACAGGGTTTTAAAATTCTATGAATAATACACCAAATTTGATTTGTTGGAGGATAGTGCACGATCAAAGGTTTTCTCATTTCTAATATATTTAAATCGTGGTTAAAAGCGTTCTGCACGGACATTTATACAAGCATAAGGTCCATCATGGTCACTAACAAGGGCACACGGTGTGTGTAATACGATTTGGATAATTGGAGACAATGTGATCAATTAATGTTGCAGAAACGTTAGTTACCCTTGTGGAGATTGTAAGAGTTCACTATACTGCCTTACAATTGGGTTTTTCTCTTGCAGGAGATCGATATTCATGTCTCCAGTCAAAATAAGTAGACCATCCCAATTGAGACTCAGATGACTTAATAATGATTGAATGTTATTAAATCATTCTTGAGCAGATAGAATTCGTGTTGATCGATATATTACACCAATTAGTAGTTTACTGTGTTTATTTTTTCCCTCAATTTCTAACCATAGGTTCTCTAGTTCAGGTTTTAGTTTCTCGATATCTTTACGACGCTTGTATTTTACTGATTCCTTAATGTACGCTCCTACACCACTTCCCCTAATGCTCTCACGATTTCTATACTCAAGATTATATCCTGGTATTGAAGCATACTTTAGTAGCTGCGTATCATCCTTTAACCAGATCTCACTGAGTGTTAGAACATCAAATAGATATCGCTTTACAGTTAAGAGAAATTCGTTGAAGGTCGATGTCATGCTTTGTGTATTCAAATAAATAACTTTAAGCTGGTTTGATCTGTTTTGTAGGGCTTCCAAGTGTTCACCGAAGTCGATGAGGAGAGAATTATCTTTCTTCATTTGTCATTTCTAATAAATTACTGACTTTATAGCTATAAAACGGTAATTCTGTTAAAGTACATTTTGGACATGTCCAGCTTAGGGGTAATTTTGATTTTATTGTTCCATAGAATGCAGTTCCAGAACATTTAGGCATGAAATAATCAAAACATACCTTACAGATTAGTCGTTTATGATTGCTTTTGACTGTCGTTGTACAGACTGGACATTTAGCGGTAAATTTCACAGTTCTAGATTCTTTTACGGCATCGCCATTGCTCTCTTTCGGCCCGGGATTACTCTCGACGTCTCCAGCTTTTAATATCAGAAGATTATGGGTTACCACACTGTTCGAATAGTATAATAAATGACATTTAGTTCGCCTTGCATTTATTCCAAATGTGCAAGAAATATTCCGAATACGTCCGTAATTATTCCCAACAGAATAATTAATGAATGTGATGGTTTTAAACAAATGAGTGTTTTCAGTTTGAGTTTGAGATGTCCATATTTCTTTTGTATGTTTGCCGAAATACAATCCACTGTTTTTTGTCGGTCTGTCCCCAGAAAAATCCAACTACGAAATTCGTAAAGAATGTATATCCATCGAAGATTCATATAGTATTTGTCGCAGACTTCCCTGTAAATTAGCGTACGTATCATGACTCAAACCTTCGCTTCTATACAGTCCTACATAACCTTTGCTTGTCGCTCTCGTCGAAATTTCGTAGCTTCTTTTATCCTCAGATCCGGCACGTTCAACCGCCTGTATGCCAACGCCGTCAACACATCGTTTGGAATTTGTCTTGGTGTGATTACAAAGCACCAAATACCCGAAACGTATAGTAAATAAAGTTAAAAGCTCGGAGCTTCAGAATAAACGTCCGTACGCCATCACGCAGAAATTACGCGTTATTTATTGAAATAACTTCTCCCAAATAATTCCCAGCCACTGTCATTGTCATTTGGCATGTTGGTTTTCGAACAAACTTATTTAACTTCTTAACCAGTCAGAAAAAAGTGATCACGTGCCACTCCTTATCTGCCACTTGGGTAATCACGAGATCAATTCGTTAGTAATAAACAATGTTTAATTGTGGAAAGTAAGGAATGGGGTATCCATAAACCATGAAGATAACTTGACCACTGGTCATCTGGCGATTATCGAGTTTATAATGATAATGAAACATCCTTTGTTTCTCGTGTCCAGCTTTTGTACTACATTCCTTGCTTGACAACACATGCATCTTTCTAATACAAACTGAAACTCGAAATGGAAGTGCTTTTAACCCTACCTTACATGAAGGTAGGCGGGGGGGGGATGCACAAAGTGCATGCACTAATTTCCATTGATTACTTTGGTTCAATTAAAGCAACAGTTTCCAAACTTCGTGACTTTTACTAAAATGTCTGACTTTATATTCAAGATTAGATGGTTGACGTGTTCTTCATTGCCATGGTAACAGCATTGTTTGACAGCTTTTCTAAAATTTATATTTTTGATATCATATTATAGATACTACATTTATATTTTTGTGATGTTTTAGGTTTTATTTGTGTCTCCTAGTAATTGCACATGCCTTTAGGGATCAATGCGATCCTTGGTAGCCAGCCCTCGGGGAGTACCCTACTCGGCATCCTTATATACAGTAGTCACGTTTTGTTTGTACTTAGAATAAAGCATTGCCTGGATACTGGAGCAGGCCAAGTTCTCCAGAATATATATTCTGTTGTGATTGCTTCAATCAGTCAGCGTAGAAAACTTAACGTTTTACTGTCTGACTTGTGTATTGAGTGGGGGCTTTTCCCAAAGGATGTGCAGTGATTCTTTGAATTTAAGCGAGATCGATCATTTTAAAACAATCCTCAGATCAATTGGAAAGATACGAATCAGAGCTGTGTAAATGCATATAAATGTGCGAGGCCATATTTAATTTACAGCTAGTTTATAGAATATAATTTAGAGCCATATTCTTAATGGTAATCCTAACGTCAAATTAACACATTATAAAGTCACTAAACTTTTAATATAGCGACCTCTCAAACGCATTTTCTGATGGATTATTTTATGATCAGGGCAGGCGTGGTTGGTGTAGTTGGTAAGATCTCTGCCTTCCAACCACAAGGTCCCTGGTTCAATCCTCGGTTCCAAGAATTGAACTAACTTGTGCGACTCTCTTTCCCACCTAAGCTAACTCAGCTTTCCATCCTTCCGGGGTAGGTAAATGAGAATCAGCGTCTGCTGGGAGCTAACCTGCAATGGATTAGTGTCACGTCCAGGGGAGTCAAAGACTCTCACTGGCTTAACACTACAGAAACCGGAGATAAGCGCCAGCTCTATGGGCCACTAGGCTCGTAAAGGATTTAGCTTCTTTATTTCATGATCAACTAGATGGTGTTTCCATGGGTTCTCCCCTCTCTCCTGTTTTAGCTAATCTTTTAATGGGACATCATGAAAAGATCTGGTTGGAGACTTACATGTCAGAAATACACTTTTAACGCCATTATGTAGATGACATTTTTTGTTTATTTTTAGTAGAGTCTAATGCTTTGTTATTTTACAACTTTACCAACTCCCGTCATCCTAACATACGGTTAACAATGAAATGAGAATCAGACAATAAACTTCCCTTTTTAGATAGTACGCGTCCTTCTGTAATCACTGAAGTCTGTTGTGAGATAAGGTTTAGTGGTCTGTTAGGCCTAGTTAAAACTCTTGTAGACATCCAGTCACTCACCACTATATTTTTAAAAAAAACAGGTACCCCTCTAAAATCATAGATAAAATTATTTCTTTCAGTGTTTTACAAATACTTTATGAACAAACTAGCTGGGAAAAACACTGAACCTGTTAAAAATTATTATTTCAAACTACTATACATAAGCTGGTTTTCAAGTCAAACTCAGAAACGTCTCCGTAACCTATCAAATTTTTAATTTAATATTATCAACATAGTTTTAGCATTTCCTTCATGCAAAATTGGTAGTCTTTTAAATGTGAAAGACCTTATCCCTAATGGACTCCGCTCGTGAGTTCTTTATAAGTTTTCATGTGTAAGCTGTCATGCTTGTTATATCGGGGAGACAACACAACATTTTAGCACATGAGTAAATGAACATATAAAAACAGATAAGGCCTAGCACATTTATAAGCATTTACACAGCTCTGATTTATGTCTTTCCAATTGCTTCGCATCAACATCTTACGACCTTAAAATAAAATAACACTGCACATCTTTCGGGAAAAGCCCACACTCAGTACCCAAGTCAAACACTTTTACATTAAGCTTTCTTTCTAATAGTCCTCTCTTTATATTTCAAGTTCATTGTTATTGTAGTTATTGTTGTTGTTTAGCCAGTCTTATGTTATGCAGTTTTTTTCGCATTAACATTAACACTGAGGAGGGTGGAGGTTTCTATCTAAACATGATTGTAAAATCGAAATTTAAATTGAAATGTGTCGTCTCTTTCTTGAAAAGTTTGTACAAGTCTGGTTTTCAGTCATCCTACTGGAAAAGAAAAGTTGTTAAAAAGTAGGCCCATAATATTCACTTGAGGCGCACATAATTCAGTTTAACTTTTTTTTATCATCACATACAACTGAACAGCAGCAATTTCTTCAGACTGGTATTATAATAATATGCTAAACATGGATTCAAATGTGAATCAAACTACCAAACAAATGCTTCAACAATCAATGTTCCAACAAATTTGCGAATTGTAAAAGAAAAACAAATCTGTTGCGGCCTGACGCTATGTCTTTTTAAAACTGTCTTACCGAAAATTCACAAATAGTTTTTATTCTCACTGGCGAGTTTTTAAAGTGGCAGCAATCAATATACCATCAACGGTCTCCGGCAAAAATTCATAAAATGCAGCTGCTTGTCGCATTCACTTCAGTGATGGAAGCTCTGAAGACCTGCAACTAAAATGGTTGGAGAGCCACTGTGTTGTTGTTGCTCTTGTTGTGCACATCACAGCTCTGCTTAAAACAACCAAAAATATTTGACACTCATCGTAGCTGATATTTTGAATTGAGGCTGTAACTTGCAACTGAACAACATGGATCTGTGTGAACAGTTAATTCTAAAATTTCTTTCTCATCTTCTTGAGCCAATTAGGCGCATGAGGCCAGAATACACTTTCTCCAACCAGTTCTATCTATTGCCATGTTTCTTGCTACTTCCCATGATGCAATTCCCATCTCCTTTCTTTCATGTTCTACTGTCCTGAGCCCAGTTCTTGCAGCCTGTTCTTGCAGTTTAAGCGTTTTCCTCTGCATAATTTGTTGAGTTGGTGATAGAAGTGCTATGTCATCGGCGAAGTCTAGGTCTTCTAGCTTTGTTGTTAACTTTCATCTTATTCCTGTGTCTTTTATCTTTCGTCGTCCTCCTCATTACAAAATTCAGCACCAATAAGAAGAGAAAACCTGACATTGCGCACCCTTGTTTCACTCCAGCCTTTACACTGAACCATCCTGATTCTTCTCCTTCATCTATGACTGCACATTGTGTATCTTTGTACAACAGTTGCACCATTCGATTGAGTTTGTCTGGTATACCATAGCATCTCATAATATTACATAAGCTTTCCCTATGAACTAAATCGAAAGCCTTTTCAAAATAAAAGAAATTTGTGTACAGTCCTCCTTGCCATTCGACTGACTGTTAAATAATGTTCCGTAGAATGAAAAGCTGCTCTAAGCTGTGTTTCTTTCTTTTCTAGATCCAGCTTGTTCGTCTCTTAGCTCTTTGTCTACTCCATTTCTACTGCGGTTTATAAGCATCTTTCCAAAAATTTTGCTAGGTACAGACAGCAAGGTGACACCTCTCGAGTTGTCACAAACAGTCAAGTCGCCTTTCTTTGGTATTTTTATAATAATCCCTTCCGTCCAACTGCTTGGTATTTCTTCTGTGTCCCATACACCCTAGCTCTTCCAGTATTGACTCAGTTATTATGTTGTCTGCTTTCAGTAGTTCTACGGTTATTCCGTCTCTTCCTGGTGCTTTCCTATTCTTCATATCACTCATTGCTCTTCTAATCTCGGCCGTGCTGATGTAGTCATTTTTGCAATTTACTCTTTCTGAAATTTCATCTGTGTTTGGCTGCCCTATTGGATCTTCTGGTTCTGCTTTGTTCAATATCTCCTCAAAATGCTCTTTAAATCAGGATCTTTTCTGCGATTCGTCAGTGGTTAACTGACCAGTCTTGTCCCTCACAGAGTTTAAAACTTTCCTTTTTTCAGTGGTTAACTTCTTCGTGATATCACAGACAGTTTTTAACCTCCCCATCTGCGCTGCGTTCTCCACCTCTTGTGCTAATCCTTCAGCCCATTTCCGTTTGTCTCTTCTCACGCTTTTCTTAACCTCTCTATCCTTGGATCGATAATTTTGTCTCTTTAATCCTCTGTGATTTCGCTCCGTCAATTCTTTTCTTAACTGCTTTTCTCTCGTCAATTAGTTTCCATGAACTGTTACTCATCCAGGGTGTTTGTATGTTATCTGAGAAGCGCAGGACATCTTTAGCTGTTTCGGTGTATGCTCTTTGTACCCCTTGCCAAATGCGCTCTACATTCTCATCATTATCATCCAGTACTTGCAAAAGATCGAATTTGTTTCTCAGAGTTGGTTTATTTTTTCCAGGTGTTGTAACTTGACTGTGTTGAATCTTTTCCTATTCGGTGCCATTTTAATTCTGTGTCTCTTTAATTTCAGCCTTAGTTTTGTTCTTACTAAATGTTGACCACTTGCTACGTCGGCTCCACGCATTGCTCTTGCGTCCAAAACCGAAGTTCTGTGTTGCCATGATAACAATATATGGTCAATCTGGTTCATTGTTGATCCATCTAGTGACGTCCAAGTTTGCTTGTGCCTGATGCGATGAGGGAATATGGTTCCTGTCATTACAAGGTTGTTGAAAGCTGCGAAACTCACAGGGCGATTGCCGTTGTCATTTATTGTGCCAATTCCATGTTTCCCCATTATATCTTCACAACCTTTATTTGATTCACCTACTTTCGCATTGAGATCGCCCATTACTACTACAAGGTCGTGCTTGGGAACTTTATCCATAGTTGCTTGAAGTTGCTCATAGAAAAGTCTTCATTTTCTCATCTGTTGCTTCATTGGTGAGGGCATAAACTTGTATTACTGACATCTTGACAAATTTTGAAAAGAATCTAGCCGTGATTATCCTTTCGTTAACTGGCTTCCAGCCTAGTAGTGTTCTCTCTACTTCTCTTGTCATCATAATCGCGACTCCTTGGCGATGCTGTGAGTCATCTCTGCCTGATTAAATTTCTAGCTGGTCAAATTTCCGTTGAAGTGCTTGAATGGCAGTTTTTCTTGTACTGCAATGTAATGTTGGTAGTTTTGCTACATGGCAGTTTGAGCAAATATCTGTGAACGAGCGCATACTATGTTTTCAAGGCGGATTGACTTTCGTATACCAAGATAAAGCTCTTTTTTTTCCAAATAAAGCAAACATTAACAAAAATAATACTTTCATAAACTTTGTTTCGATAACATTCTCAGTTTCTCTTTTCTTTGAATCCTAAATCTTCTTTCTGTAAAAAAACTTTGTATCGTGTGGACAACATTGTGGTAAATCTCCGCAGAAATCTTTGGTATACCGCGCAAATTGTCGATTTGAGAAAAGAGCTGAAAAGTCGAGGTAAAATTGACAACGAATATGTAAACTAGAAGTTTCTAATAGAAAGTGAAGTGCTGCGAGCTTAAGCGAATGTGTTGCATTATGAAACACTGAGAAAAAATGGATTTGAAATAAGTAAATTCAGTAATATATACTGCTTTAATATTCTAAATTTGCCACTGTAATTTAAGAACTGTAGTCGAAAATGTTTTGTGGAGTCATTTATCATTGTGCTGAAATTTGATCAGAAGAAAACTTGATTTGACAGACCATGAATCGCTCGACTATAACTATAAATACTAGATGTAGCTCTCGCTAAGTGACAACGAGCAACAATCAAATTAAATTCCCTATATCTAACTTGTGACTGTCAGAAAAGCACCACGGAGTCTCCACGTGGGAGAAAATCTGCTCGGCGCAAAATCGCTAGAAAATTCAAGAAAATAACCCTCAAAACCTAATTCAAAAGTTTAAAAATACTACCAGGTGATCTCTCCAATAAATGAATAGACCATAAGCAGCAAAATGCGAATAA
>JANCMA020084831.1:0-15332 GCA_024336925.2 Zoanthus solanderi | reverse complement strand
AATAAATAAATGAATAAATAAATGAATAAATAAATAAATAAATAAATAAATGAATAAATAAATGAATAAATAAATAAAACGGATCCGTAAGTGTCAGATCTTGTAAGATATGTAAATGGTAACATTCCATATATTCTCCTTGAATATTTAATCTATCTTAGTTTAGTACAACGTTATTTAATATTCTATTGTCATTAGATTATATTTAATGTTTTTTCTTTGCTAATGGCTACACTCTGAAGAAGAGGCGAGACGTCTCGAAACACTTAAGTTTCAATTAAAATGATGAAACTAAAGAATGTTGTCGCTGCAGTCAAATTTACTAACATTCCATAACAAGTGAAAAATCCAGTACGCTGTAGAGAAAGATATATATTTAAAGTTTTTTAAAATTGAAAAAGTACTTTAAATATATATCTTTTTCTCTACAACTGACATAATAGATTTTTTCACATTATCATTGAATATAGATGTAAACTTTGTTCATGTGCGTGGTAGAACTTACAATGGTTAATCGGGATACCCATAATGCTGCAGGTGTTTTGCTACAACAGCGCTCGGGTGGACACCCATTTTGGGTAGTAAAACACAAGAAAGTGAACAAATGGAACAAAACCACAAACTCGGGAACAGCGACTCGAAAACAAGCACAGAAAATGCCTTGGCTTCGAGGTCGGATATTAGAACTTTTGCAAATACTTCAAAAGACGGGGTAGAACAATCCGAATCCGAGACTGTCAGTAGAACGGTTAGGCAACCTGATTGGGTTGCATTTGATCATATTGATGAGAAAGTATCTGAGGAGATGTCACGATCAACCTCAATATCATCCGGTAACATTAGAAATAGTAGCAATGCTAACCCGCCCAGAGATGGGCGCCGTGTTTCGTTTTGTGATGAACAGTTAGATTCCAGCCCAGAACTAGCAACTGACCATATGAGCCGGCGCACGGCGACATTTTCAAGTGCAGTGTACCACGCGTATACTGATGGCGAGGAATGTCGAGAGAGCGAGGTTTCCCTTAATTTGTCGTTGGAAGGATCGCACATGCGCAGACGAAACAGAGCCAGTAGCTTGAGCGCGCTCCTCAGCTCGTGCAATTGCGGAGAGGAGAAGCGAGGAACTGTCGTCACAGATTCGTTTGTTAATGAGTGCATTTGCTGTTGTTCAATCTTGTAATCTTGTAATTATGGCCATGGGAAAAAGTATTGATCTAACTTTGATGATTAATATAATAGTTCATGTAAATTATTTTTTGAAATATTGTTATTGGTACCGTTAATTTTCAGGAATGAAAACTTCATTACCCCCAAACCCCTTCTTCCCCCATCCTCTCTCCTATTGAATTCGTTTCTGCCTCCTGCGCTTTTAATTTGCAAATGCAGCTTGCGCCTTCAGTGCTTACCCGGTAAAGTTGGGCCGCTCCAAAAAATTTTGCCCAGCTATGGCACTGGGTTAGCATGCTGATATCACTGATTCTGCTAATGGCTTGTTTTGCGATAGCGCGCTCGCGCAGGAGGTTGGATGCTTTTTTTTTAGAGCGAAAATCTCACAGGACTTGGCATTGCCGTCACCATCTTGCATTTCGTGGTCGCCCACAATGGCGGTAACGCTAAGCCCTCTGAGATTTCCACGCTAAAAAAAAAATCCAACCGCCTGCGATAAGGCCAGTCTTGCGACTGTTCAATTTTTATCTTCTCCGATCAGGTATAAAAACTGACGTTAAGTTTTATCTGAAATATCTTTTATCAACCTTCATTCCAATAGATTTGTTCATAGACAAATTCAAATTCATAGACATTACCTTTCTCCATCTTCGCCTGGCTCAGTGAATGAGGTAAAAAGACAACCATTTATCATGCATCGTTATGATATGGCAAGGAAATGTTAGCGCCGGAAATTATTTGAGTGACAGCTACATGGTGTAAAACGACTATAATTATAACAAAAAAAGTTTGCTGGCGAAGAATGGATTATTACACGTGACACAACCTTGTGATCTGTCATTCTGTGTGCAGTTTAGTTATTTTGACGAGTCAATAAATCAGTTTTCCGAGACGGAGTAGCTTGATAACTGCTCAGCTTTAAAAAATACTTAAAGCCTCATCACTGTGGTTCTGGCGACTTTTCAATCTAAACACGTCAAGGACGGACGGTCAGGAACCACACTCATATACAAATCACCAACTGACAACTAGGCCGTTAAGGTTGAAAAAAGATTAAATGAATTGACCAAGAACTGAATGATGTTGGTAGCCAACGTACAACGTCAAGAAAATAGTTGAGAAAAAAGCGCCGGTGTAAGGTATGTTGTTTCTGATTGTTTTTCTAACTGTTTGTTAGTGTTAGTGATTGTCCGGCTTGCGCCGCAAGTGAGACCAGCAAGAGTGCTATTATTAATATGGCTACACTTTTCCTTTAAATCTTCAATCATTTAAATGTTTCAAGTTTTTGGAATCTGGGAACTGAGTATTGATGCAAAATGTAAACCGAAGAAGATGATAGGCTTTGAGATATGGCGGCAAGCAATAGGGTAGCAAGTAAGTTATAAATTTTAAAACCAAATGACTTTATGAGTTGTCACTTAATGCGAGAACATGCAGTCACAACAACATATTGAAGCTTATGTTAAAGTTTGACTTAACAGAAAAAACAGTGGATGTTGTTACAGGATACAAGTGTTTATTTTGTTTTTTTGTTTCACTTAAAAGGGCATATGGCCTAATAAGACACCATTTTTATCGGATGAAATAAAATTGTAGTTGGACGGCATCAGCATGAACAAAGGATACTCAAAATTACACACCAATCACTTTTCTCGAGAGCATTTGCTCGAGGTTTCGGAAGTGTCGACACTAAATCATATTAGATTTTTATTTCGAAAAAAGTTAAAACAAACTTACATTTCGAATTTTCAGATTATTTCCATTGGATATTTTAAAATAGTAAATCGTGTTGTGTATGAGCCGTGTAAGTTTTCACGAGAACTGCATAAAGACTTTAGTGAAATGAAATGACAGATTTGCAACAACCTTAGCTAAAATTTTGCTTAACCAAAATAAAATTGGGGGTTCTAAAATTTAACAATGTAAAGTTATGAAGAACTTTTCATGTTTTGTGAGTTAACTTTTGAACATGTCAACTTTCACACTGCGCTGATTTATACTAAGATATTAAAAAAATTTATTTTGCCACAAACACAAAAATTGGAATAATTTGTCCTAGTAAAATTTTGGCGTCTAGTTTAAAACAATGACTATTGTCAGCAACTGTCACTTTGCAAAATATGATTGACAGAGCCGAACATTTCCGAAAACTGTTATTAAACTTTTACGAAAATTTACACTTTCCGAAAGCTTAACATCTGAGTGAACACAGCCAATCAGAAAGCATAAAAGTCATCTATTGAAGTTCAAATAAGATAACACTGATGTCCAAAGTAACAATAGCATTCTTCCTTATGTGGTAGCTGTCGATGTTATGCTCGCAAAAGGTGAGGATTTGACATCAGTTTTGCCTCCCAATTCTTTTATAATATATTCGTTAAAGAAAATTCAAAATATTTCGAATGATAGTAGAGTTAAAATTTTGTTGGGAAAACATATTTAGGAGTATTCATTGATAACGATCTGAATTATAATGAACAAATTACAAAAATTGTTTCAAACTGCTTCTTAAAACTGAATAGAATTAATAGAATGAAACACTTACTTGATACAAAAACATTACTGCTTTTAATAAACTCGTTTATATTTTCTAAACTGTGCTATTGCTCCACTGTGTGGAGCAATACTACAAAAGCTAATAAGCAAAAACTTCAGTTGGAACAGAATTATGCGGGAAGACTTGTCTTAGGATTAAGGAAATATAATCACATTTCAAAAGGACTTAAGTCGCTTAAGTGACTTAATGTAGAAGATAAATTGTTTTTTAACGATTCCGTAATGTTACACAAATGTCTTCATATATAATAAGAGCCCTAGTTATCTGTCCCAAAAATTTAAGAGTAGGTCAGAAATTCATAATAGAATAACAAGACAAAACCAAGATTTGAACATCCCTAAATGTAGATTAGCCACAGGAGAGCGATCATTTGCATATCGAGGAACAAAACTTTGGAATGACCTCCCATAAGATCTCAAATGCATCAATGACCCCAAAATTTTTAAAAAGAGACTTCTTAATTATATTATATCTAGATAGATTTTTCCCCATATATTATTATTTTTATATTTTATTTAATTTTGTTCATTATTTTATTATTTATATTATAATAGTTTGTATGATTATATATTTATATCGTATCTTTATTTCAGTTGTTACTGAAAAGCCTTTTTTAAAGGAGTATCAATAAAATGTATGTATGTATGTATGTATGTATGCATATTTGTCAAGTCGGAGATAATTTAAGTAGATGAAAGTGAAAGAGGTTAATGCAACAAAATTCAAATAACAAATTCAAAATATCTAAAAGAAGTCAAACTCTCACCACAAAAACGAAACAATATTATATAAGTTAGAAAACATTTTCAACAAATTGTTTTATATTTTAACTGAGACCATTTTCCCAAAGCTTTTACAGTTTCTTGTTCTTTAAAGGTTTAAAGACACCGTAAACTAGCCACCCCTGATTATCTTTGTAAAAGTCTAAAATTTTTTCTTGTCACTGCACACCGAATCGGCCTGAATCTTGTACAAATTCACTCTTTTTTTTTTTATAAGAACCTTTTTTTATAAGAACATGAGGCTGAAAATCGCCAAAAATTTAAGAACATGTTAAGAACTTGCTGAGGCTGAGAAAAGGTGAAGAACATTTGTTTATGATGATAACCTATTGGAAATAATTCATACAGTGTTATTAAAAAATTTGCTTTTCGGTGGGCTTTTTGACTAAAGCTCGCAGATAACAATTTTACATGTACAAGTCAATATATACACAAACGTACCACATACGGTACATATATTATTTATATTGTCTAAAATCAGTAAAGATATTTTAAGAACATGTTTAAGAACATTTGAGGCCTCAGTCGAAAAATCCGACGTTCTTATATAAAAAAAAAGAGTGTAAGCGTGTCCCGCGTTTATTAGGCACCTAAGAGTAATCAGTTAACAATTTTCTCAAATCTCAGTAATCATATAGTTTTTAAAATATATATTCTCAATATTCAGCCATTAACTCTAAAAAATTGCAATCAAATATTCTTTAAACAGGCTCAAAAGCTAGATGACGTTTCGAGGTTTTCATAACATTAATGTAAACATTTTGAGAAAGTGTGAGAGAAACTTTGATTGCCGGTCTGGTATTCAAAATGTTTTACATTAAGAAACTCGAGCCTAGTTTGAATACCCAGACGGACTCAATACCTGCGAAACAGTTTGTTTATCCATCAACATATTTAGCGCATTCATGTGCGTGCACTAAAATTGTGACCGAAATTTGTGGAGCTAAATTGTGTACCGTAGACTGAAGTGAAAGTGTTTATGAGCTTGTCTCCATTGTACAGTTTTTGACTTTCGTGTGCACGGACTTAGTTCGAGGCCATTATTGACCTTTTTTTATTTTAGTTTTTTTTTTCTTTTCTTTTCTTTTTTTTAACTTAAAATTGCCTATAATGCCTTTTTCTAGCTTTTTAATACAATTTAATATTAAAACATTTGGAAAAAATTTATGATTTAATCGTTAGACTGTTTAATATTATTGTCCATTACATGAATGAGGTGGCTCTAAGAGCCCTTTGAACATGAAAAGTTTTTTTTCTTATCGAAATTATTATAATTGTAATTAATTACTAGGTTAACATTAATTTTTTTTTGTAAAAAATACATAAAGTATGCAATTCAGCCTTGCAAAAATAAACTATTCCTATCTTTCTGTCTGTCCTCTGAAAAACTGTATCGAGAAATTAAACACCTTACAGGACTGGTGTTGTCACTGGTTCTTGTATCAAGATATGGAGAGGAGTATGACAATGAATATAACTTGTGAATGTGATAGCTTTAACGATAATCAATGTGTATTTACAGGTATAAGAACAAATTCACTGTGCACACAGGTAAAAACAACCATGTCTGGAAATAAATCAACAATTTAAAAAAATAATTAATGAAGAGACAGACAAGTAAACTTCCAATATTAGTCTAATAAATTATTCACTTCTGTTTCTTGGACTGCAAGTCCAGTTACCTTTGAAGTGACTACATTTCCTAACAATCTGTACATACTTTTTCTTTGTCACTTATCAAAGAAGCAATCTCCTGCCATGATCCCCAGTGTAGTGGCTCTTTGTTAATTGACTCAATCAAAACACTAATAGCTTCATTCTTTAGATCTAACTTCTTCAGCACTACACCAAACCTAATAGCGTAAAAAGAAAAAGATTAACTGGCAGAAATTAAATTTTATCATTTTCTTTTTGAAAACTCAAATTTTTAGATAATTGAAGACAAAATTACTGACAGTAATTTTATTTCTGCATGTCATCAGGCAGACCACAGATCTACATATATATATATATATACTGTAGTAATATATTTTCCTGTTAAAACAAAAATACGTACTGTAAGCTCAGTTAAAGAACAAAAGGTACGATCAATTACTTTAATTATTAAGTAACTAGGATTACAAGCTAAGCAAGCTAGAGCAGCAAGTGCAAAAGAAGTAACAAAAACTGGAGGAGGCAGATTCTTAACACAGCATTGGTAGTAATCTGAGCAAAAATACTGATAGGCAAAGTGAGAAGAAGCAGAAAGAAACACTCAGGAAAATTGTTGGAGAGGACTATGAATGGATAAACATCCATTTCAGATTATTTTTGTATTTTGAACCAAATAAAAATAATTTGTGCTATTGGAATGTTTGTTTCTAGATTTCGCCTAATCATAGCAATGAGTTTGTACGCTTAATTCCAAAGCAAAATTTTAAAAAATCGATCCACCAAAAATTGCTTGATATTTTAGTATGGAACGATAATTATGTCGGTACATCAACTTTAATTGATATTTTTCCTAAATGTTAGTTCTTTTTTTCCCTTCTCCTTGCATCATTCTTTTTTTGTCTGTGTGTTTCTCTTTGTTCTGTATATAATTAGAGAGTTTTCAATTTTTTTCAATTTTCGATCCAAAGGACTATCAAAGTAAATAATCCAAATATATAATATTGCAGCCTGCCTCGACCAACTTTGCTATTCTGCGGGCTGCAATTATCTTGTCAAAATTTTCCTCAGCTGAATAAAGTATTGTTGTTGTTGTTGTTGTTGTTGTTTGATGGGAAAAAACGATGAATTTAAAATTGGGGGTAAGGAATATTTGTGACACTTATACAAAAATTAATAATGCTACGTGAAGCTTCACAAGATCATACAATTTATTAACATTAGGGACTTTCATAAAGGGTTTGAGTAATCATAAATTTGGGAAAAGTGATCAGACCCATAGCTTTTTCTGCAGGATAAAAAGTTAATTGGTCTGTATTTCCCAAAACAATTGTTCCATAGCTTATGAAAGGGTGGATTAGGGCTTTATATAGAATCACAAGATCTCAACAAGATGTCAATATCATAACAGATTTTTTGCTTATGTATTCAAATGCTTTAATTTATATTTTTGAATTATGTAAATTAATGAAAACTGTCTTGGGTTCTAAAGGTCAAAAATAATGTTTAATATTTGCTATTAACAACTTCCAGCAAAACCCAAAATGATTTGCATAAACCCTTATTACTTAACCAACAATAGGGAACATTCATTTATTAGCTGGGGGAGGGGGTTGGAGGAATCAGGGTGGAGGTCACTTATAATTTACCCTATAAAAATGAGAGGTCCTCTAATATTGTCAGCTTTGTTGTGGAAGATCATTAAATAATATAAATACTTTGTTAAGAATTAGATTCACACAAACTAGTCACTTGACTGCACTTACTTACAAATAAAGACAAAAGCCATCCAGTTCTTTGTGTTTCTCACTCAACTCTGCTCTCAGATCAGGTAAACTCTCATTTCTAACAGTTTCATGAGAGCCTGGAAACAATCAGTAGAAAATTTTGCTGTTGCTGATATCCTCACTAATTTTTTCTAGACAACTGTTATACCTGTCCAATAAATTTTGATAGCTTGAAAAACGGTTCCCTAAATGCCAAAAATGCCTTTTCAGATATAATTTATTGTTATTCAAGGCAATGAAGGGACAAGAACATTCCATGTTTTTAAGCTCCAGGATTGGAGCTCTCTGCTTTCAGAGCATTAAAACTATGCAATAATTGTTGAAAGCACAAAATGTAGCTGGTAGTTATTACTTACAGTGCCACAAACAAATTAAAAACTAAGACAACATGTTAGGGTTTAAATATTCCATAACTTAATAGTCAGTTTTCATCATGACAGATTAGGACACTTGTTTCTGATATCTTTTTTATAATAAGTGACTGATGGTGATGATGATGGGAGTGGTGGTGATGATGATGACGGTGGTGGTGATGATGATGATGATGATTATGATGATGAAGCACTGTAGAGCTCACAAACACTCTCAAAGCCTCACATAAATAATTAAGTGAAGTAAAAGGTTTGAAAATATGGGAAGAAGCTTTTCACCACAGTTTGCCGCCCCCAGGTGTCCCACTCACATATTTTAATGATGAGGGACCAACGGCAGGGTACAAAAAGATTTTTGTGAGTCTGAATTTTCAAAGAAAGGCTTTTTTTGGGTTGCGGGAAAAAAAACAGGTAATATAGTATTTTTTCACCTGTATAGCTTTGTTTCTAACCAAAACCAAAGTTCAAGTTGACATGTTTGATAAATAAAAAAATTGCCAATGCAAACACAGTGAGGAATTTTTTTGGGTAGACAAATTCTGAAGTTGGGATTATTTTTGGTTATAAATATGAACCTCTATTGAGACTCCCCCCATCCACCCCTCCCCTTTCCCTCATTTAAATATGCAAGTGACAATTCTGGGTTTCTGCTTTGTTTGTAGAGCAGGCTTGTATATGATATACGTGCAAATTTTCTGATATAATGTATATATCCCCCACACCAGCCCTGATCCAAATTTCTGTGATCCAAATAAAGGAATCAACACCAAATCTGGTAAGAGGCATCAGAAGATGAATTTTCCAAGGAGGGCACTTCTCCCTCACTCACTCATCAGGGGGTTTAAGGGGTTTCTTTGGGAAGCCTCTTTTTTATTATTCGTAAAATGTAATAAGAGAAAATAAAAATCTGTGATTTGTGACTCAGACCACGACCGTGACCTAGAAAAATTATAGTCTGTTAATTGTGAAACATTACTTATTTCCTTGTGATTTGTGGTGTTTTTCCTTGATGTTTTAATGATAATTGAGCCTGCTCACAGGACCGAAAAATACTGTGAATGGCCTTTTGTTTCTGACTTGTTTAAACAGTTTTACTAACTGATCTGTCGCGCTCATGTTTCAGCTTTAGGCATTTGTCAGCTTTAATGGGAGATGGAAAGAGAGCAGTTTCGAGCTGATAGTGTAGAGTTTTAGTGAGTAACAAGGCGATAAGTAAGTAAATGTCTAATTAGCTGTATTAAGTCTATGAGTCTATGTACAGCAGATTATGTGTTTGAAAAGTATCTTATTTCTCGCGAATCGTGAAGTTCGTCTCACTTTGAGAAAATCGTGAATCTTGCTAAGATCCCCCCCTTATCCCCCCCCTGTTTAAAGAGGGCTATAGATTACCGCTAGTGGAGGGTACTCTGTAATTAAGCATGAAAAACTTAGAATACATTCATTTATGCACATCAAAAGATAAAGCATATCAGTTAATATCTAAACTTTTTTTCCGATAAGCTACAACATGGAACAAAATAACATCCATTACTCTTGATTCTTCTTTTTTAATAACCAGATTTTGTATGGACATATAAGAACAATATTAACAAAAACTATATACTTTCAGCCGTCTATTAAAATCAATTTGTTTCAGGACTTAAAAAAGACAAAGATGAAAACGAGTTAACTTCCCCAGGAAGCAATAATTGTAAATTCCTTTAAGACAAAAAGCTGGAGAAATTAAATTAGTTCTAAATTTATAATCATTATTATCAGTTCTGTATGGAAACTTGAACGCAAGGGTTTGAAGTACAGACCTTTACTTCCCGTAGATTGATGCATTCGTTCCAAGAGTAGTATTTTCTTTTCATTCTAAAAAAACAATGAAAATATTTGAATATATATAAAGCTATGCTCTTTCATAATACGTAAAAATCAATTTTTATCGCGGAAATGCTTTTTGGGAGGCAATGTTCGAAAAGAAATCTATTATTTACACGTTGAGGTTTTCGACTCCAAAACCAACCTGGACGGTTCAATAAAAAATTACACTTCCGTACTTACTTTTTTATAGCTACGGTCTCTCCATTTTCCATATTTCTCGCCTGCACCACTGAACCGTACGTACCATCCCCAAGAGTTTTTAGAATGTTGTAACGATGCATTTTTTTTTATCAACGAATAGCGTTTTTAAAATTTGATCTTACATCAACATGGAGCTGTAGTGTAACGTTCAACGTCTTTTACAATATTTATAGCTTTGTAGTCTTGTCGTCGGTGGATAGTACTGATTTTTAACAAGGAATTCTTCGTAAGCTTTTTCAAGATGAAGCATATCCCGTTGCAAAAAACGAGAAACGTTCCTCTTCAACTTGTTATCGACTTGTCACTTTGTAAGTTTATCGTTACCGTGATAGGACAACACGATCGACAAAAAACTTAAACAGCGACTGTCTCTTCTTCTTGAAAATTATCCCTTTCAAAAAGGTCTTAACACTGTGACATTAATATTGGGTTATAGTTTTCTTCTTTGTGCAACTTCTCAATATATTTGATGATTTAGAAGACGTCTTTAACAACAACGAGCTATCTTTAACTTCATTATTCAAGGTGCGACAGTCCCATGATGCAATCGGTCGACGAAGTTGCTAAGCAACTAAGTTGCAATGTTTTCAATTTCGCGGCAAAATAAACAATCAATGCGTGACGCATTCAAAAATGTTTAACTTTTAACACCTTTTAAAAAATTTAGATATGACCACTCATCGAGTTAGCCCCGGTTTTCTAGATATGCTTTTCTTTCTGATTATTCCAGTCAAGTGTAAAAACAGCATTTTGTAAAATGCATAACAAGTCCTAAGCTCAAAGGCAAAACCGAAAAGTTTGCTCGCTGTACTGGTATATAAGTTGCAATTTTAACAACAATGAAGAAACCTACTGGTTTTTGATATTATTAATTCAAGTATGAATAAAGCAGTTTAGGCTGGCTTAATCAAAACAAATTTTCAGCTGCTTGCATCCGGCCTATAAGTCAGATCTCGAAGAAATTGTAACTTTTGGGATTTTCCGTCACCTCAGGTGTTGATAACTCTCGAAACATCTTCTCTAAATGCGTACTATTATAATTAGTTCGGTGTGTTATGTTTATTACGTCAGGAAGATTCTATTTCAGCTACATTTAACGATGTATTATAACGTTCAGCAGTTGGAACAAATTCAGTATTTTTACGTCAGTTAATTACGTCAGTGAAATATCACTCGAGACTTCATTTAAGGGTTTGAAAATACAAGTACAAGATTTTGTACTTTTGACATCTTTAACAATACAATGTTGTACCGGTTTCCATTTGCTCTACATGCTTTTTTTTGTAAGAACAACTTTATAAGAACAATGAGGCTCAGATTGTCCGAAAATTAAAAACAATTTAAAAACAAGCTCAGGCTGAGGCTGAAAAAAAGTGAAAGTGTTTCTAGACAAAGATTTACTTTACACAGAAGCTCCGTTTCTAATTTATTATTGTCTACTATTGTTCCAAATGATGAACGTATTCATAAAAAAGAGAAATCTCAAAATACAGACGATCAGCATTGTTTACAATAATATTATTATGTAAATGTGGCTATGGCTTTTTAAAAATCATAACACGTTTCCATTTTAATGTTTAAATAAAAAGGTCAGGCATCCAATTGAATTAACCGAATTTCGACAGGAACTCTGAATGTCAAATATAAAAAAGTTTTACTTAAAATTATTTAGCTGTAAGTGTGACAGTTTCTTACTATCCAATCTATTTCTAAATAGAGGGTCCAGAAGGGGGAAGGAGGGTACCAATCCCATTTCCTAGTTCATTTTTTTCCCAAACCCCACTTCGTAAATCTCAAATCCCATTCCCATTTTTGATTTTTAACATTTTTTCCCCATTCCCAGTGACCAAATCCCAGTCCCAGTGTGGCTTGAACCCCATTTTCCCAGGGCAAAACCTGCTAGTCCCAATTCCCATTTTACCCCTTCAGGACCCTCGCATTAGTCTTACCTGTTGATTGTTGATAGATCTCTAGTATGTTACCAGTATTGGGATCATATTTAAGCTGCTCTTCTAATAGATTTCCAGGTTCGGTGAACCGATGTAAGGCAATAGATCCAAATACATATTCAGTAAAGGTGAAATTGGTTTTATCATACTATCTGTACCTGAAAAAGTAACATGTCGTGTCTGGTATTTATTTGACCCCGCAAGGACAGCCATATTGTAGTGACAGGTCAAGATTACCTGCTACAGTTTCAGCAGTTATATTCTAATAGATTTAGAATGCATAAAGTATTTGAAATTGAGATCTAGTTTGAGTTCAGGTCTTGCTTGAAGATGAGATCTAGTATCTTTAGTATTTTGTATAATTTTTTACAGCCTCCAAGGGCAACTATAGTGAAATATCTTGTCAAGTGTACCAGTTACACGTCCCAATAAATTCAGCCTACCCAAGTTAGTGGAAAATAAGTGTTTGTTTGAGTTTATAGAGCTACTGAAAGATGAGGTATCAACGGTCGCTAAGCTTAGTCGATGAAAATAATGTTAATTTTGAACATCTCGCCCCACCTAACAAAATTACCATGTGACTAAATTGTTTCTAAAATGGTGCTAGAGCTCAAATGGAAATTGTGCGGTAATAGTCAGGGACCTACAGATATGACTCTTCAATAACGTCCAAACTCGTTCCCAGTGTTCTTTCCTGAGAGAGAACCCTGGGAACGAGATTGTAATAACACCATGGTCAGCAATAACAATAACACGTGTTTATTTGCATTCTCTTTTTTTTAGTTACAAGTAAATAAAAATTATTACATTTAATTGTTGTTATAGTTCCTAATGTATAAGTGAATCTGATTTGTGAATGCCTAGTGCCTAAATTAAGTATATTCATAGGTTTTCGTGTTAGACACTAGATATGTATGTTACATTTTAGCAAGAGCAAAAAACTAAAAAAAGGTTAAATAGTTTTATCAAAAACAGAACACAGATAGCGGATATAAACATTTTGGTATGCATTTTATAACTTGACGTTTCGTTTGCTACTCTACAAACATTTTCAAAAGTGACAGTTAATTTTAAAAAATGGTTCTGTTTTTGATAAAACTTCGATGGCCGAAGAAAAAGAGTTTATATAACTAGAAGTAATGCGTTCAATATGTTTCTCGCTCTGCAACGGTCGCAGTCAACACCAAAATGGAAATGTGTTTGCAAATGTACTGAATACCGAATTCTAGCTTTATAATCTTTTGTTTGTATGCTCTATCCTTGCAGCCAAAGACCTAAACTATATCAACATTTACAATGATTAGATAATAAGTAAAACAGTAAGAATGCTTTACTTCATAATTCGTCATAAAAAAAAAGCGTGGCAAGAAAGCGGCGCTTATTTCTTTATGTGATACCACCCACGCTCGGATGTACACGTCCCAAGCTCCCCGGATCCTCGGCGGGAACATTCGATCGTTTTTGTGTTTTTATTTTTTCTCAATAAAAATACGTTTCGAAATATAGAAAAACATCTTTCCTGATTTTTTTTTCACTATTGCTTCTTACTACTTCAATGTTTAAAAGACCGAAAAAGTCATTAAGACAAAAAGGCTTTATGTATATTTCGGCCGATAAATCGAATGTTTTGTAGCTAACTCCCAGCTGCGCCACTCGGATGCTTTCTTTTTTACTGTATTTTTCTAGGTCTAAAATTCTTTGCAAGCCTCGCAACTCATTAAGTTGCGGAAACTTGGGGAGGCTTTGAGCATTATTACAGGCTTGTTGTTGTGCTAACCATTGCAGTTTGGATGCGATACAGTTGGTGAGTAATTTTAAAGTCTTTATTTTAATCATATCTAATGTGTGCAAAACGCTTTAATTCTGAAAAAATATATGTTTGATGTTTGTCTTTCACTATAGTCATTTGCAACAAAAAATGCAATAAAAGAACTTACTGTTAACTCTTTCTTGCATGGACTAGACTTTCCGACGGAGATATCTGCTTCTCCTGCGAAGTGTAAAATTAAGGCGTTCAAACTAATGCTCTTCACGGGCTGCGAAGCATAAACTACAGTAATTTTACTTCATTCCTAAAATTTCATTGGGTTTTATTTGTATAGCAGGAGTATACGATAGAGATTCGGACACAACATTTTATTTAGTGTATATATATGAACACCCGTGTAGCAACTGAGACCGCACAAGGTTGGTCTGGAAACTGTTATAAAATTTGATTGGTCCATAGCTATAAAAACTTGTTTCTCTAACTAGTAATTTTAACTTATCACTCGAAGATATTTTCAGAATCAAAGTAAATATAACAACAACTGTTAGTATATACCACACAAGTGAGTAGTACTTTTCGCGCACGCTGATTGGCTAACTCGGAGGTGATTAACCAAGTACTATTCACCTCCGTGCAGCAGAACAAAAAAACAAAATGGCTTCGCGTTTCGCTTCGGTTTACTCTTTGGTCTGCTAGTTATTCAGCTTGTGTGGTATATAATAAAACAGTTATTCACCTCAGTGTCGTTGAAAGTGGTGGATATTTACTGAGCCGCGAAATATCCACTACTATTCACTTCCACTTCGGTGAATAATTGTTAATTATTCTGTTGCTGTTGAAATATTGAAATAGAATATTGTCTGATTCTAAATGGCGAGGCTTTTTCATATGTTAAATATGATTATTAAACATCGTTATGAATGATCGTCGTGGTTATTTACACAATGTCAGCAATCCTAAGATGCTAGAAAAAAAAATGTTCAGGCTCCTACAGGAGTCAATAGATGACCTCTGCGATTGCGGTGCAGCTGGTAAAGCTGGTCAGTTTTAGTGGATCCATTGTTACACCGCGATAAAAACTCAGTCAACATACCGTAAAATTCCGAAAATAAGCCCCGGGGCTTATATTTTTCAAAGGCCCTTTTTGAGGGGCTTATTTTTTGGAGGGGCTTATATTCGGAGGGGCTTATATACGGAGGGAAATTTGCGTTTCAAAATCGGCTAGGCTTATACT
>JANCMA020084725.1:0-15337 GCA_024336925.2 Zoanthus solanderi | reverse complement strand
TCACTGACCAAACAGCTTTTGGTGATTTGGACCCCCCCCCCCCTCTTAAAAATTCTGGCTACGCCCCTGATCGTGGTATGTTTCAAATTAACTTGGAAAATCTTGAGATCTCACAAGTTTCAGGAGTTGACCAACCTCTCTGTGTGTCATCTTTTAAGCAGCATGTGATCTTTACTGAAAGACAACAAGTGAAAAAAACTTAGTTCTAGCGATTGGTTTGTTAGCATCATTGCTGGATCAGGACAAGCGGGTAACGCAGATGGGCCTGCTCATTGTGCATCTTTTACACAATTACAAGGTCAGTGTAAAGTGAAGAAAATAATGTCTACGTTACTGATGTGGCAACAGGATCTGTAAAGTTAATAACTAAACTTTCGGGAACAGCCAAGTTTCTTCAGCATCTTGGAAACTTGTACGACTCATTTGGTATTCATTCAAAGGATCTCGCCCTTGACAGCATCGCTATCTCTGCAGCAAGGTCCGGCGTTAGTAATGCTGACGGATACACACAGAGCACAGTGAAGAGTGTAAAAGCCATGCATCTTTGGTATTGAAGATAAATCAACCAATGGCCCCAAGGAACCGTTTTAAGTCTAACGCAAGAGTCCCTTCACATATTATATGAGGGCATGAATACACTGGAGAAACACTTATGAATTACCCTGCATACGATCTCGACCTCTCTACATTGCTAACAACAATGTTAGTAAACTTGCACACCGTTTCCCACCTCAAGAGTGAGACATTTAGTCTCTTGCGATATGCAGTTGCCTTTGGGACTATTGTTAAAGAGTTTCTTAAGCGAGCCACCAAATGGTTTGCTAAGTATTACACTCATTTGTCATCATATTATCCTGTACCTAGGGGCGTAGCCTGCGTTTTTGAGAGGATGGATTCCAAATTACAAAAAAATGTTTGGTCATTGATAAGTATCGCAGTGAGGTCGCTATATAAATTGACACAGTGAAGGACGAGGTGTGTGTAACGATGTAGATCTACATATCTGTGTAATAGCTGTTCACATTCTAGTCCGCCATATTAGTTCTAGTTTCCAGTCCCCTGCGCTATGCGGTATGCCGCTGACCACTATCGTAACAGTGTGAGAAGGGGGTTCTAGAGCTCCTGAAACCCTCCTTCCCTTGCTACGCCCCTATGTACCAGATTGTAAGATGCGTTTTGGCGATTTTGTATTTATGACACCTCTACCACTGGTTGATATGCCGAATGAAAAGAAAGCTCTTACGCGAGAATGGGTGAAACCATTCAGACCTGTTCGCCAGCGAACTGTTCGGAGTGAAACCACTAAGGACTTAGCCGGCACTCTGCTCCCTAGTGTTTTTATGCGAAAACCCTCTGCATATTTTTTGTATCAAGCGGAAAGGGCTGAGGCACAAACCTTATCAACTTTAGAAACTCAGCCTACAACAATGTCAAGTTATTATAAAACATAAAAGAAAAGCTCAAATATTGAAATTTTTTGTGCCGTCATGTGTTTCACAAACATATTACATACACTAGTATTAAATATGGAGCCTTCATGCACTGTCCAAAATACGTACGCATGATTGGTCAAAATCGATCACATGATTCGCGTTTCGTGTCGTCAACGTCTCCAAGCGTGCTCTAATCACAATAACACATAAAACTATGTGTTAATGTAAATCGCCAAGGGCAAGGCTGCAAGATTTGCAAAAATACAATAAGACAATGTTTCAGATAACACAATCCCAAAAAGCACAAAGCGACAGAAAATGTTTCTCTTTTAATAATGCTGCTTTTTACAAATTAAAAAAAACAATTTTTTCAGGCAGCTCCTGCTGTTTCCTAAAAGTGTTGAGAAGAGCTTTTTTTTATAATTTGTACAAGAATTAGAACGATTCGGTTGAAGTGACAAGACCGCGGCGAAACATTTGTGCATCACTCAATCTTTAAGACTTACAAAGATAATCAGCTGGTGTCAATTTAAATCAAAAATAGTTCTTTTTCCGTCAATTGGTCAATTTTTGTTTGAAGATACGTAAAAAAAAATGTCAACAGGATATATTTACAAAGAAATTTTGATATAGCTACAACATTATTCTGAGGTCAAGACAGACACAGGACAGCAAGCTTTTGTCCCAGTGTGTCAAAGTAGGATAGAGATTTGTGTCACATGGCTTATCTATGCCCAAAACCTAACCTTCACCCCCAAATCACCACAAGACCAAGGAATAACCACTACCCCTAAAACATAACCCTTAGTTTTACAATCCCAACCCCAACTGCAGTTTTGAGTTGAGCCTAAGCATTGCTTTCATTTCATAGTGTTGCATGTTTCAGTCATGAAACTTCATTTTTTCTATTAATAATTTTTAATATCCTGTAGGTATAATTTAGAATCAAATCGTCTACAGTCTCTATAATAATTTTTGTACAAATGTTTCTGTACTGGTATATTAACAATACAAAAAGTTGGTAGATGATCCGAGATATCTATTGTAGCAATTCCAGATATCATTTGATTAGTGTTGTTAGTATATAAACGATCAATCAAAGTTGCAGTATAATTAGTAAATCTGGTAGGTTTAGTTATAATTGGTAAGATGCTGTTAGAGTGGAGCGTATCTAAGTACTCTTCAGTTTGTGCATGACTGTTATATTTTAAAAAATCTATATTCATGTCTCCGAGAATGTGTAGTTGGCATTTTGTTCTGTAATTTTTTAATTAGATCATCAAGCTGTTTAATAAATTCTTCTATATTTGCACCAGGGTGTCTATAAATGGATCCAACTAATATAGGTGCCTTGCCATTACATAAATCAATTTCAACCCAGCACGATTCAACTAGTTGCATATTAAATTTTATATCAGGTCTGGGTATAGTTTTAAAAGTCTTAGTGATGTAGATAGCTGCCCCAAAGCAGGTGAATCAATATGATAGAGTTCATAGTTTAGTATTTAATTTGGTTTCAGTATTAGCAAGAATTTCAGGTCTTTTATCAAGGGAATAAAGGAAATCTTCAAGAAAAGTTAGATTTTTTGTAAGCTTCAAAAAATATACAATAATATTAAAGGTATATTACAGTGAAACATTGAAATGGCTTTGGTTCAGCTTTGGCAACAGAATTATTTATCTGAGAAATGGAATAATAATTTGGCATTGGAATATTAAGCATTAAGTCAGGATCGATTTCACCTGATTTATCAGCATTGGATATCAAATTAAACAGGTCAGTATCTATTAGCTGACTGCACAGAGTTGAACATGAACTCTCGATCATTAAGGTTATAAAATGGCAAAACTTACAAGGAAATCATTTTAATAGTAACACCTGAAGTTTGTATAAAATAACTCCAATTGTAAATTCATATAAATACACAGATGTAAAAGAATACTCATCTGTTGTTAATCTCATCCAAATAATCTTCGAATTCCTCATGAGTAGAGAAGCTTACGATACGTAAAGGCTTACCCTCTCTTAATAGGATCTTTCCGTTGGCAGTTCATAAAAATTTGTAGTTATGCAGTTGTTTAAATGCATTAATTCTTCCAAACAATCTCCTTCTGTAGGCCGCTAGCGCCTCATTGATATGAATCTTGTTGTTACTGAAGATACTTTTGCCCATTTGAGCTTGGACAGAAGGTAGTAATCTAGACTTCTTTCCTATCAAATTCTTTTTCTTCTTGTAGAATTCTTCTCTTTTATCTCTTTGCACAAACTTTACTATAATTCAGTTTTTTACCCTCTTTGTATCTGGAAGTCTACGGGCTGTTGATATCTGGTCTTCACTTATGCTAACGTCAATAAGTGAGCCTAGCTCAAGAACTAGCTGTTTGGGATTATCTAATGGCAGAATGGGAATACCAGTGATTTGAATACAGTCTCTTCTTAGGTATTGCTGAATTGCGTCGATGGTAAAATCCTTTTCGTAGTCAACTTCTTGGAGTTAAAAAATCTGGTCCGCTTGTTCTTTAACGCCTGCTTCAACCTCGGCTATCTGCTTCTTAGTTGCTTGTATTATCGCAACGACACTATCGTCCTTATCAGACAGGAACTGAATTGACTGTTCGATTTGATTGCATCGACCGGTCAGCACTCTGATGTTAGCGCTCAATGTCTCAATCTCTAGTTTGACTTCTCTTCGCATACTGGGTAAAAATTCAGTTCTCCACATTTTACGAAACTCTTCAACTGTCAAATAGTTTTTGTCTGGCATGATCACATTTACGTTTTAACTCAGTTAAATTTTGCGACCAGCCGCCATGGCAGCTTTGTAACCTATAGTCCTTCGTCGGAGTTAATATGTGGGAGATTAACAGAGAGGTGGTTATATAGGGATGCAAAGCAAGATAACGCAATGAGATAGGTATGTAAAAACAAAAGGGAATAAAAGGAGAGATGTGTGAGAAACAAATATGTTAAAAAGACAAAAAGTTCAGGAACAAAAGAAGATTAACTGAACGTGAAACGTTCGTTTATCCTGTAGAAGTTTAGAGTGACCAAAGTGTGAATAAGTCGCATTTCTTTAGTTTTGCGACAATCGTTGCTGCCGTTGATGACAGATAGACCGAATGCAACAAAATTAGAAATAGAGTCGAGAGACAGGTTTAGAAAGATTGTTCTTTCGTATGTCATAAAGGTGACAAACGTAAGGACGATCTTTCTAAACCTGCTAATGTTTTAGGGACCTAAGCCATTTTGTTCATAAGATCATACCACGCTGACTATTACCTTTTGTTTCAAATTTAGAGTGAAAACATTTCTCCTAAGCTAATTTTGAACAAAAAGATAATATTTGCTGCTTTGTTTTGTTTGTGTGTTTGGATACATTTCATTTTTGTTCATCACTGGAGGGAGCTAACAGTAACACAACAGTAATACTTGATGTTGTAAAATTTCAGAAAAACATACGTTAATTTTCAAGGCCGTACATATCGGAGGGACAGGGGATCAGTTGCCCCCGCTAGGAAAACTAAACAAGGTGTTTATGCCATAAAAAACAATAATGACAATTAAAAACAAAAAGCATCAGTGTGGTTTGTTTCCATATAGGTCTTGGAGGCAACCTCCTGTGTAGGATTATAATCAAGACCTCCAACTAAAAACCCTGTCTGTGTACAGGAGAGCCTTGAAAAGGTGTGCAGAGTTTGCCCCCGCAAACAAAAATCCCAGGTGCGGTCCTGTTTTTAATTGATTTCAATACACTTTAAATATTTCAGCCTGGCAAATAAAGAAACTAAATCTTTAACTTACACTGACTGAACGATTTCGTTTGAGGACGGCAATTTTCGCAGTTGTACCATCTTCTGTTGAAGTCTTCTTTTCAAGTTTTGCTGGTCTAACTGGTCTTGTTTCTCCATATTTCTCTGCTGCTACCATGTTTTCTGGTTTAGCAGGTCGGGCAGGTTTGATTGCATTTTCTTCTAATGGTGTTTTTACGTCACCATTTTTTGATTTTCTTTCCAATGAAGGCTCTTCTTCTACTAAAAATAGAAAACATTTAAAACCAAATCACTTTAAAAATAAAAAACACCCTTGTAAGTTGACAAATTGAAAGAGCTTCGATGTGAAATTTAATACTTTTGCTCCAAAGTCAAACACCATTGCCGAGGACAGTGTTATATTTTGCTTGCATTAAGTCAAGCACTATATCATTTACCTGTCGACTTGGTTCGCAATTTTATCTGTTTAGAAACCCAGTTCTTCTGTTTCGCTTTAAATGCATTGGACTTCGACTTTCCTGGAGCAAAAACAATGTGACAAGTCTGAGGAGGTACGGGCATTCTGAGGTTGTTTCAACATGGAAGGGATGAGGGGTGAGGAGACGGGGGGGGAGAGAGAAGGCACAAAGTGCCCGCAGCCTATAACTTTCCACCAATTTAAATAACTTGACTTAAGATCGGCATGAGATAATTTGGTCACAAGGAAAATTAATTGGTGTGGTTACGGTAACAAGTTACGTCCCAATGACGTCATCATGACGTCACAAATGTGAATTGGCCGCTGTACATAACTCCCAAGCTATGTAACAAATTTCAACCAATTTTGGCCCAAGTATTGGTGCTCACACGACAAATAACTTGACTGTGTCTTTATTGTAAGTTTATGTCAAAATGACGTCATGTCGTCATAAAAACGCCAAATTTGAAAAACAAATTTTTCAGGAATTTACATTAAATTTAATGAGAGTGTTTGCATAATATGTTGTACAATAATAAAGCATTTCTGCTCATTCAAATCTTCCAAATTGTGTCAGAAAAGCTATATTTATATTTTTTTTATAAAGTTGCGAAATAAATATGACATCATCATATGTGTTGTCATGATGAAGTCATTGACTGAAAAGATTCAAATTAATAGGATATATGTTTCAGGGTGATATATCAAACATATTACACAAATAAGAACTATAACAACGCTTAGAAACTTAAAATTGTAAAATGGTAACAGAGACATTCCAATCATTGTGCCCCCCCTTCCGTGCAAGATAGGGTGAAATATTAAACCTATGACCCGTTTTAATCTTGTGGAAATACATTTTAGCTATAATTTTTTAGAATAACAGTTTTTTGCAGTTACAAAAAAATTGTACATATCGCTTGCAGTAGCACGAACTAGTATAGGAAAGGCCGATTCGTATCACTTAATCTGATTTTTTAAATGCTCACAATTAACCTACGAGTTTTGGGGGATAGGTACTTCGTATACGCTAGCTGAGCCGTCCTTCACCCGGCGCAGCTTGTTTTTTACCGTTTGTATGTAGCTGCAAGTTTTTAAGTGCCAACAAGCTAAATACCGCTTTGTTTGTAAATGAAAAATCTTAAATTTCTAAACTATTGCAAAACCTTTGACTGAACGACCAAATCTTCCAAAACATTTCTATGGTTCTGAAAAGTCCATCACCGATTTCAAACACCGTGCGACCCTGATAAAGGAACAACTGACACGAAACACATCTTTACTTTTCATTGCCGCACCTAAGGCTGAACTCTGTTTTGCCATAAAAAACTAAGTGAACTGCAAAACAAGTTTTCACAAACTTTTATACATAACAAGTTTTCAAAAACTTTTAGCATTCAATTCCTTTTCTATTTAGAGACAAATGATTTAAGTATAAAATTTTAGACTAAGTAGCTCATTATGTTACGTATAGCGAAGATTATAAATTTGTATATCATGGGTTGTCAAAATTACTCTTTGAAGCCTGCAGTTGGCACACTTTTGTGCAATAGTAACTTTCTAAGCATAGTTTTACCCGTACCTTGTTTGCCAAAACTTTCCCTCGTTTTAAACTGTAGAATAAATGCATACAAATTAGAAACATATGACAAACCATTACTGACTTAAAAATAGTTCACGAACGGCAAACACAACAATGACGATAATACTATTCGCAAGTTTCTTAATACCTTAATTACTTGTTTTATTATATCCACTCTGAAAGCAATGAAGCGATTTATTTATATTGTGATAATTGATTGCGTCATTTTTTTCTAAAAAAACAGTTGCATAAAAAATTGTAAGTTATTCACCGTGAAAAAGTGGAAGATTAAAGACGTTTCGAACGAAATAAATCAAGTCTCTATGAGACGACTTACGGGCAATACGAACAGGTAGAACTAGCCTCTTTTACAGGCAGCGAGGCTTAGTGGTCAGAGTTGGGGATTTGAATGCGGGCTCGGTGAATCTCACCTTCAAATTCACCACGCTTTGTAAATAGCCAACTGGTTTGACTCCTACCAGTTGGGATTCTTAACTGGGAGAGAGGGGGATTTTAACATGACACTGAAAAGCCCCTTTAGGGAAGTTGTCATTATGTAATTATCATTATTATTTTCAATAGGTGGTGAAAGTGCGGAAGTAAACGGCTAAGGGGCTGAAATTTCTCTTTTTGTTTTGCATTTGAGTAATGCAGCAACCAAAGTTGGCGGCAGATTAAATCAAAAAAAGCGGCAAAAATCGTAGCCTGCGCCACCGATACTCTATGAGCTTGGGCCGGCTGCCACACTGAGTACAAAATTCGCAGGCTGTCATCTCTTGTTGTAATGAAAGTGCGAACAAAATACAAATGCTAAAGTTTTACAATTTTTTTTCAAAACATTGCATTTACTTGAATGAAATAAATGCGTAAACATCAGCAGAAAAATAATTTTATGTCTTTGTTTTTTGTTGATATTGATGGATTCGAAGACATCAATATGGACCAATATAAGAATAGTGTTTGCTCGATCCGTGAAACCCAAAATGGCAAATGACCAAGACGGTGCGAAACTGAGAAATACATATTTTCCATATAATCACCCGGATCGCATGAGTCAATTCTGAGATGACTGGAGCAACTGGAACGAGCCGGACGATTACATTGAAACCAGGCTTTAGACCCACCCACAGCGCAACTCAATGAGCCATTCATTCCATCTGGAATGATAAATTCAGTGATCTCGCTTACAGCAATGTGTTGTTTTACGCCTCCCCCCCCCCTCCCCCTCTCGGTACATCTTATCGTACCTAACATAACTTCCCATGCGTCATCATCACAGGCCTCCCCACTGCTGCGCATCTGAAAAAAGTCGAACTCTTTTCTACTCAGATAACCATTGCCGTCCAGGTCACAGTGGTTGAACATTTCTGCTAAAGTTTCCCTGAGAACACAAGAACTTGAACAGCTGGTGGATATGTTGCATAGTGTTGTTCAATTTTAGTAATGATATCAATACTACTACTAATAATAACTATATATGGGCTGGCATAGATGGCGCAGTTGTAAGATCTTTCTTTTTTGACTGGAGAGCTGTGACATCCAACCCTTCTTAGGACAGAACACAGACTTACCTCTTAATTTATTTTCTTACTTAGCTACTCGTGAACTTAGCTTTTATCTATTAAAACTATAAAAAAGCTAAACTTTTTCACGAGGCAAGTACTGTATCTTACGCAGTTGGCACTTTTCCCGGCTTATCTTATGATTACAGGAAGTAAGTTTTTGACAACCCATCCAGGAAAGCATACTAATGCATCTCAGATTATCTACCAGTAGAACCATCTTTGTAAACGCGGAAAGCTGTATCATAGCCAGGATTTAAACCAGTGGACCTTATTGCAGAAAGGCAGAGACATTTGTGCTAGCCACACCGCTTCTCTTGTAAATCATAAAATACAATTTCATGCTAATGGAAAGAACGAAAATTTACAGTCTTCCGGGCAGTAAAAAACGCACTACAATTGTGCTGCATCTACTGGCGGGTTCCAATTCTGTCCAAGCAAGGTGATGTGATTGGCACGGTCGGTTTACAAAAGCTCTCAGGGTCGGTGTTCCATCCAGGGGGAGTCAAAGACCCTTATCACCAAAAAACTACAAAACTCAGAAAAAAGCGCCGGCTTTGATGAGCCACTAGGTTCGTAAAGGATTATGGTATTTAGCTACGCTTAGCCTCCCCAAATGTTTGGTTAGCAAATGGAACCCCAATGATCGTTTCACAACTTCTTATTTTTAATTTTTTTTTGTGATGAAGAATGCAATTAATATAAATGTGCCTGCTTTGGAATTTCCCATCCAAATATACAAACCGAAAGGTACCTGAACGGGCGGGTGAGCCTCATTTCATCACCAACACCTGAAACCAGCTTCACTTCTCTGGGTGACCTGTAACCTGTTGTCTGACTAATGAGGCGACACCCAGAAGAGAATGTCAAAAGGTGGTAAGCTCCTCTCTTGAGCTGGCTTTGAACACAGAATTTCTGAAGAGGGAAATAAAAGCAAATCCCGTAAACTTTTTAAGAATGTTAACTAATATTTGTACATTTTCATGAGTATAGCAATTATGGTATTTTATTAATTTTTGTAATATTTTAGTATTAATTTTAGTATAATATTAGTAACTTTAGTAATCATTAGTAACCTTTAGTAACTTTTGGTATGTATACTTGATTATTAAAGAAATATTCATAATGTATTATTCATGTTGTAACTATAGTTATTTTTTTATTTTAATTTTCTTTTTATATATATAGTTTGGATATATTTAGCTGTAACACATGCACGTTCGTATTTTGAACGAGCTTCCTAGCTCCTGGGCGAAATGTGTTTAAATAAATTATTGATATTGATATTAATTGTTACAAGTGTAATGCACCTCTTGCTGCAAAGTGCTTGCCTCACCAGCTGCCTGTGGTTGGTCAGATATCAAGAAAGTGCAAGATATTTTCTGTTTGGATAAATGGATGTTTGCCCACTTTTCTGCTTGAGAGCCGATGCATATGGGCATAGTTTGCAGACTGCTGAATGCAGAACGCGTCTACAGTATACTAGGTCAGCGAAAATACATCTAATCTTTCTTTTCCCGTGTGCAGCCCTCACCCTAACCCCAACCAAAACACCGAGAAACATCGAATAAAATTATTTAAAGTGCTCGAATGGAAAGTTATTATGGCTGCAATTACAGACCTAGCATCCTGTAGTAGCGTTTGGCACCAAACTTTGGGAGTTTGCTAGTTACATTGTGGTCTTTCTTTCTATATAGCTCTTATTTTGAAATTATAAGAATTAAGGGAGTTGTACCCAGGCCTCACGATATGAAAGTCGGCAATGTATGACCTCGCTGCTTGATCACAAAGAGCTGATGATTAAATGTTCTATTACAAGTATGTACTGTATCAATAGTCAACGAAATAGAAACTGCCGTAAAATCGAATCGGGGTCCAATGCAAAAGAACACAATTTGAATGCAAGTTATTTTTCAAAAAAAGTAGAATCTTATTTTTGACTCACTGATACTCCCTTGGCGTAGTAGTGAGTTTTAGCTGAGATTTTCTCACTTACATAAAATTTTGTGCAACAATAGCTGTTGTTAAAGCTCTCCAGCTTGCTTTGCGCTGTCGGTTTGTTTCAGTGTCTCTGTCCGCATTGTTTACCAGTCTAGGGAGACTTATTTTCTTTCTTGTTTTTCTTTCGTCTCATTGAGACTTTTAATTAAGACGCAAGGCACTGTAACGAAAGTGATTGTCCTTGACAAAACCCGGTTTCTGGTCAAATGTGCTTCACATTTCAGCATATCATCATACATCTTCAGAAGAACCTTTTTCAAGTGCCCATTTAGAAGTAATGGATGGTATACAGTACATGTTTTTACGCAAAAGTTGGGGACAGATCATACTGTACAAACTTTCAAGACATTCGCTTTGACTATTTACTTACAATTAATTTTACGTTACTCAGAGGAATCACGTGGCATGATGACAACGACGATGTTGGTGATGATCATAAGGATAGAAATGATGATGACGAGAAAAATGAGGGTGATGTGGTAGTAAAGGTGATTAAGAAGGCGTAATGCTTTAGATGACGATGACGATGATTTAAACATTGTGATGTTGATCAGATGGTTATGAAGATGATACCATGAAGATCATGACGGTGGTAATAGTACTGATGATGAAAAGATGATGATGATTATACGATTGTATGATGTACAGATGATTATCAGATGATTGAGATGATGATGAAAAGATGATGACGATTATATGATTGTAAGATGATGTATAGATGATCATCATCAGATGATTGAGATGATGAAATGATTATGGTGATGATGATGATGATCATTATAATGATAATGATAAAGTGATGATGATTAAGATGATGATAATGATACCTTTGATGATGGAGGTGGTGTTGGTTTGATGATGGGTGTGGTGTTGGTTTGATGATGGAGGTGGTGTTGGTTTGATGATGGGGGTGGTGTTGGTTTGATGATGGGGGTGGTGTTGGTTTGATGATGGAGAAGATGATGGTAAAAAGGATAATGGCAACCAAGATCATGAAGGTGATCATTGTCATTATTATTATTATTATTAAATATTATTATTATTATTGTTATTAATTATTATCACTGAATTATGACGATGACAAAAAGAAAGAAAAAGACAAAAAAACATAACTTACCATTCCAAGTTGTGTTTCTGTAAAAGCCACAAGCTCTGACCTCTCATTAACAATGAAGACTGCCATGTCAAGGTACCTTAAGTTCTGAGATGCTGCAAGAAAGTGCTAGGTATCAATAATGTTTGTACATAATATAAAAAAACTTTCATAAAATGAAAACAAAAGAATGTAAAGAAATTACAAAAATATTTCAAAAGCGTAGCCACTCAAAACCAGATTTTTTTACTTTCCATATCAAAGCTGAGTTATTATATATATATATGTTGAATATGCATATGTAAGTTCATGATAACATTTCTAACCTCTTTTTTATTTTAAGAGCAGCCTAAAATGATAATTAAATCTTGAATGCTCCTCCACATTGCATAATGTATATATACAATACTTTATGATAAAATGTTTTGTTTGGAATCTGTTTAGTTTTGCAACAATCCTATAGTATAACTACTCTGTTGCAACAAATTTAGTGCTGCTTGGAAATATCAGGAAGAAGAACAATTTAACAACAATTTGCGGCTGAAATCGCTAAAAAGTCAAAAAGAGCCCATCCTAAGCCGAAAGTTAATGGTTCTTATAAAAAAAAAAGAGTATAACGTTTTGAAAAGAGGTAAAGTAAAGAAGAAGAAACATACATAAAAGAGGCTTCAGTCAAACAAGCTATTTTAATTCTGATGTGGACATTTATTTTGTTCTGTAAGTGAACCAGTAAATAAAATCTGCATCTGGAATATACAGTCCACTCATTTCAACCATACCTGTACCTGATGCTGTTGACTGTATGGTTAACCACAACTGGGTTTCCCTTGGCACACTCAGTAGAAAGTGATGGCTACTGATATTTCCATCCTGGTCGACGAAGAAACTTCCTTTGCTGCTAACATTGCTCCAGCTCTAGAAAATAACAAACATTTCTGTAACTTCATTATTATTAATGTTACAAACACACGAACACCTCCTTTAGTTAAAATTATATATTGCTCAGAACAAACAAGGCAAATCAACCTGTTGCAAATTAGGGCTTTTAGCAACTCAGTTTAAAACATGATGGGGACAATTTAGTAAAATCAATTGGAACCAATCAGTACCCCGTTTAATATGCAACCTCCACTCACTGTACAAAATCGGCACGCAAGATTGGTGTAAATGGATCATGTGATTTCGATTTACCTGTCGACATTTCAACAACCGTGATAATATATGTTTAGTAACACCATTGTGTTTAACCTATGGCGTGAAGATAGCCAATTAAGGGTGTATTTACATGATACCGGACAGAGTTTTGATCAGGAATGAGCTAGCTCCGGTTTCTTCATCCCCTCTCTTGTAACTCTGCATTTACGAGCACAGTGTTTACATGACTCTGGAACGAAAGTGAAGTTATTTTGGATCGGGTTTCACTGGGTTCTCATTCCGGATCGAAATTTTCAGTCCAGTGCGAGATCCTATTTCGGAATCATATAAAGGAGGTCGAAGTTCATTCAGAAACGAGACCGGCTCACGTTCCAGCAAGTGCCTGCGTAGTCTTGTTTTTCTTTGGTTTTCTGCTGTCCTATTGTGGGCTCTCTACTTAGTTAGGCTTCGTTCGAGTACGAGTTCGTTCGGAAACACATTCATGTAAACACGGTACCAAACTTTGTTTTTCATTCCGGATCGAACTCGATCCGGTATCATGTAAACACACCCTAAGTCTTCAATAAATTTAAACAACTGACCATGTGAGTCAAAGTGATTTTTTTTTGAGCTTTTACAGTACTCCAACGAAAGTTGTCATTTATAAGAGTATACACTGAAGTAATTTTGCAGGCTTTTTGACACATCGTACCAGCACACGTCCAAATACTTTTCAAACAAGTTTGATGTGTAAGTTTTTTTTGTGTACAATCACAGTACTTGGTGTGTGTTTGACATGTTTGTATTTGGTTTTTCTACTTAATTTTTAAAATGGAATTCAACCCTCTAATCGGGAAATTATCGTTGGATAATCGTATTTTGGTAAAAATATTTGAAGCCAATCAGCTATGTAAGAAACAGAAAACTCCGAGTGAAACTGAGTAACAACAGACTAGTGGTTTTGCTGTCTCAGAAACTTGAAGCTAAGCAAAATTGAAAAGCCTGAAAATTTTATATTGCTCGACAAACGGACAAAATCAAAGCACAAGGAAATACTGAAAATCTTTATAGGCAGGTAACAAGTCTAAAGCAAAAAGGCGAGTGAAGAAAATGTTTTTAACTCGAAATTCAGGAAGCGAAATCAGTTAAAATCAGTGGCAGCACGCGTGATAAGGAAATACAACGCTGGTCAGAAGCCTTTGTCTTTGACTTAAAACTGCCAACCAAGAAGACCAACTTGTAGAGCCATAATTGGCTCCGAGAGAGAGACGAAGATTAAAGTTAGAGAAGAGCAACTATTGGGGGAATTCAAACAGAAAAAGTGAAATTTAAACAAAAGTTGGCTTCCAAATTGAAAGCCATCAAGCAAGTACAAGCTGCGCCGGCGAAATGCAATGTCTGACACTGTAAAATAAATTACTTTTAGGTACCTAATAAATGGAATAAGGGAGTTGCTTATTGATTTTTTCATTTTTTCGACCCCTGGAGCTTATTAGGACCCCCCGTTGATTATTTCTGAGTAGTTATCTAAGCACTCTGCCACAAAAGTGTAAAAACAACAGAAATCTGTAGTGTTTATATGTTTTTGAAACTTTCACTGGAAACTGACTGAAATTGCATTATTTATTGACGAATACAATGCAATATCTTTTTTTTAAATCGAAAATGTTCAATTTAATATGACTGCCAACCTTATATTTTTTTCGGGCCATTGTCAAATTGCACCTGACCAGTTTGGCCTAGGGCAGTTACTCCCAGTTTTGAAGATCTTTTTGCTCAACTTTGAAATGTTTGCCCCTTCTCTTCCGAAAAATTTCCGATACCCCCCCCCTTCCGTTTATTTTGACGTCCCCCAGTTTAAATTTTCCTAGAAATTCTGACCCCCTCCCCACCTCCACTTAGGCACCTAAGAGTACCGAAACTCGAGATCACAAAGTTGACCGGAACAATCCTAGATTTCAACCGCTTTTATAACATATGTTTAAAGTTCACGTTTCTTATTTCTTCAAATTCTTGCTTCAATATTGTGAAGTCATGTATCGCCCAAAGCACACTCTGTGACTGCGAACATTCATACTTGCATCAATCAAGTATACAAGAAAAATTGCTATTGCAATGGTGGAGTATACAGGCGCAAAAAATGTAAATAGATTCCTCTTTCTTTTTTCTTTTTTTATGGAAGCGCTGCATAATACAAAGAAAACCAAAGTTTCTCTGTTTTGAAAGATTTAACCCTTTCAGTGTCAGTTGTATTTTTAAATTCTCCCAACCTGAGCCCATACTTTTCATTGAACAAATTTGAGA
>JANCMA020084623.1:0-15340 GCA_024336925.2 Zoanthus solanderi | reverse complement strand
CTCAATTATTTTAAGACCCTGAGTGGTGGTCCGGTCGGGAATCGAACCCGAGACCTCCCGCACAGCAGACTGGCGCCATACCAACTGGGCTAACCAGGCGGCGTTGTTGCCTCAATGAAGATATGGCGAATCATCATCAACGCCACTTTTTTCCAAGCGCCTGCAACAGATTTTATAGGTTGTAAAAATAAAAACAAGACAAAAAAGATTTAAATTTCAATGTGACAATTAAATGTGTCTAAAATTCCAAAACCTTCGTTGCAATAACCAAAAAACTGGGTAGGCAAATATTTTAACAAGAACTAAATGAGTCAAGTGATTTACTGGTTTATTGTGAGTCAGTAATTCACTTTAACCGGAAGTTTCCGTAACAAGGAATCAATTCAGACCAATGTTCGGTGCAGTTTCCAATCATCCGCCATCAAGTTAACATTTCTTGTGGAGTAAGCGCGGCGGAAGAGTAACACGTTTTAGCATGTAAATTGTTTTAAACAATCAAAACTTTCTTAGTTTTAAGGCTTTATTTAATATTGGTTAATAAAGGTGTAATTCCAATCCACTGTGCTTCAGATAACATTCCAATAATAGTCGTTTTCTCGGGAACCCAGTGCTTGACGGCATGACCGTTATTTTTCATGTAACTAACGAAATCTAGCTTAAGAAGAAGGTAAACTTCTACTTGGAAATATGAAAAACAGAAGACGCTCTAATATCTACCAAGTAGTAACTCTTCATGCACTTATCTATTATGAACACCATAAACAGAGCTGCTTTGCGATCAGTACACACTCACAAGATCGGATTTGGATCTATCATTTTGTGAAATTTTAAGTTTTCCATAAGAAAAAAGGAAAAGACGTTAGTGAACGTTAACCTAAACACGATACTAAAGTTAATTTCCAAGTAGTGTTTGCGGTAGTTTTGTGTTCCAAATATTGAAAAACGCAGCCAGCTTATCGATATTTTGTAATTTTCAATGCGTGCAACGATAGACCTCGATAAACCCAAACGAATTTACACTATTTTTTCTAACAAACAACTCGTTTATAAGCAATCAATTTTGAGTAATTACTACGCAACTCCAGTACCGGTGCATTTATGGCAAACTTTGCATTTAATCAACTGAAAAAAAAGTTCAATTATTGTTCTTCCAGAGTCTGACATTAAGGAAGAATGTGATGAGGGAGACGATGGTGCAGATTGAAACATTTTCACTATTCTTTTTGGTTGACTATTTCATTTTGTTATTCGCTTTGTAAAGAAACCTAGTTATACTGCATTTTTTTGTATTTTTTTTGTTTGAGTATGATAAAATAATCGAAAATCTAATCAATCTATTTAGCTACTCCAGAACTAAGTTTAGACTGAAAATAAAGCAACCCAAGTTCCAGTCAAAATCCTAAATTGCTCATAAAAAACAAAATCCTGTAATGTATATAACTCAAGTAAAACGGCGCATTATATGAACTTTTTATGAACTCAACTGGCTCAGAAATCGATAAAAATCATAGAAAAGATTGATAAAGCAACGTTTTCTCTCCTCGATGCTCTTGAAGAATTGTGTTTCATATTCAAACACACAAAAAATTAAGAATCAAGAACAACTCAAGTTTTTTGTTCGATTTTGTATCAAAAACGTCTTTTTTACTTTGAAATTAACTTCATTCATTCAATTTGTTATTTCTGTTTAGTATATTCGTTATAATTTTTAAGCTCCCCCCGTTCTATATGGGAACTTCTTGATCAGTAATTATTCTAAAATGCTCAGATGTGAAAAAAGATCTTTCGCGAAGTTTACACGTATCTGTTGTGCAGCACCTTTTAGTATATAAAAAGCGTTTTATTTAACACTTTCTAACCAAATCACTGCACCTTTCACACGGCAATAAGACAATTGCTCTAGGCTTGTCAAGCTTTTCCACGATGATACGTTTGGTGGTATTTCCGTTGTAATCAACGGAGCTGATTCTTCTGGAGTTGACGTCTGTCCAGTAGATCACTTGGTATACCCAATCTACTGCTATTCCACCGATATACTTTTCACCTAAAATGAGCAGGAACAAATAAGTTTCGTAGTTTTCGTAGCCATTAGAACTGAAAACTTATTTTGCAACAAGTAAGAATGGCTTAATGCAGATGAATAGGAAATCTCTCAAAACATAAAATTCTTCTGCACAATATCAGAACTTATAAAGCTAAACTAAACACTCAACCATCCACTAAGTGCTAGTACTTCGGATATAGATAGGAGTTAAACAAGACATGTGATTGGTTCATAAGATGCTGGGGGAATTTTTATCTTGGTTTTGATTGGATTCTTCTGTTCTCTTTACGTGTAAAAGTAGCCTAACAGACCCTACGCAAAATTAGAGTCGCGGGTTTTTGGATATACTAAAAAAATAAAATGTCAGCTTCAAGAGCTGTTTGCCAAGAAATATACCTCAGGGGAATTGTTTGGAAGAAAACCCTCCATATTTGAGAACCTGGAACTTTGTTTTGGTTGAAGTGCAGAGATGATTTAGCAAAAAAAAAAAAACTGAACAAATCGGCTGAAAAGATAGCGAGATTGTGATTCAATATCTTGATTCGCCAAAAGTATTTCATATCATCTAATATCACATGTCAACTACTTCGCAAAAAACGCCAATAACTATCATAACTTCTGGATCAACGGAAGATTTCTAGTATACTTATCTTAGCTTTAACAATTCAGCTATAAGCAGAGGAAACTAATTGTGGAGATAGCTTGTATAAACTATAATAGAGACTTTGCAGGCTCACGTGACATTTTGACACTATTACGATATTTCTTTGAAGGGACTGCTGTCAATACCTGTTTTTTAGCAACTGTACGCTGAAAATAACTTTTGCTTAAAATTGATGAGTCATGCAAAAACAACCCTACAAATTTGCATAATTAGGATTTTGTAGACCTTTTGCAGGTGGGTGTCATGTGACCACAGGTACCTGTCCTTAAATCGATCAGCTATGACAAAATGGTATCCACAAATGGGAGCTCGTTGACATTAGTTAAACGGTAAAGTTTCAGCTTGTGACTTCAAATATGTGAAAAATGACAACCACCAAAAACATATATTTTCTAAGGATCTGTATGACTGAAAAGGAAGCCTTGCTCTCCAGTAACAATTTCACATACAGTTCCTCAGAAAAATTTAGATTCTAAATTCGCTGTCATTTTTGATGTTTTTAACCTTTGAGACTTGAAACTATACCTTCTAACTAATGTTGACCTGCTCTTTCCATTTCTCAACATCATTTTGTTATATCTAATTAATCTGAGGCAGGTGAAGTTAGAAAATACCTTATACTAAAAGTTTTATCTTATTTCATCTTAAAATATCTTGCAAATTGTTAACATTTTAAACCTAAAATTCTAAAAAAACACAAGATCCAAAGCTTTTTGCATATCTCATCAAATCCGAACAAAAATTATCAGCATGCAGCTGCTTAAAACCAGGTAACGATAACACTGTCTTCAAAGAAAGACTGGTCAATATTAGTAGTGTCAAAATGTCAAATGTTACAAGGTGTGCTCTTGAGTCACGTGGCCAAGCAAAGCCTCTTTCGTTAGGGAATGTATATTAATCGCCTTCTTAATGTTTCTAAAATTATAGCAAAAGCCTACACGAGATAAAAATGGACAGAGCTCAACTGCTTTTTATCTAACTATCTAAATCATCATTATTGTAAGAAACAGCTTCAATGCCCTCCTTGGTAGGTTTTCCTTATTTTACACCTTTAAAGAGATGAAATGAAACCTTCGTGTGGATCGCCTTCAAATTCTATCGCACGGTACTCCAAAATACCAGGTGTTTTCAAGGAGTTCTCCAGGGAGGAAGATTTAATTCTCGAGGACCAAACCCCAAAAATCCCCAGAAACTGAGTCTACATAAAATACAAAAAATGCAATGAATCAGATGCTTCTGCAGGTTTTGGTTGTTTGCAAAACTGTTGAATATTTTCCACAAAATTTCAGGAGTTTTCCTGAAGTACAGGGCCCTGGAAGAAAATTTCAAAATTCCAGGAGTTGTCCAGGTTTCCAGAAGCAGTGAGCACTAGCTATCAGCCATATTCAAACACGTGATGTCATAGTCAGCGAAACTATTTGAAGGTCACTTATAGAACAGCAGGCTCAAAAACAGTTAGTGCATACTCAACTTAATGACAAGGCCAACACATTCGAACTAGCTAAAATACGTTTAAAATGGTGAGTTGATTTATTCATTTGAAATTTTGAACGTCAGGTGTAAATCCATGGTAGTGCAAGTAGTTTCAACAAAGTAGTCAATTTTTTTTTTTTTAAAGTTTGATATTGTTAGGGTGTTTTTTTTTCCTAGGAGAAAAATAAGGAATACCAAGCAGGATAAGCCTTGACCTTATATAAATCTTGGACATTACTATTAAAAAGGAAATCTTTGGACGACTGTCAAACCTGAAACAATAGTCTTCAACCCTGTTCCATTAACAAACACCGAACGTAGAGCATCTGAACCAGCGAAAAAAAGCTTCTGTAGTCGAATGTCGAAATCAAGGACGCCGCCATTGTTCAGTCTGTTTATGGAGGGGAGGGAAGGTCTTTTGTAGCGTGGATCCAAGAAACGGAAAGAAATTGATCTTCTTTTAGTAAACACCAAGAAGGCTGATTCGTTTAAGCATGTTTGCTCATCAGGTGCAAGGCGGCCGAAGGAACAAGAGCATCTGCAACAAAATGGTCTTACTGCAATTAGAATTTTACAGATACAAAATGATTGTTTAGGCGAGAAAATTTCAAAAACAGAACATAAACATAGTTTGAACCCGTAACCTCAAGCTTTGCTATGCTTTGTAATGTTCTATCTAGTGGAATCTAAATGTTTTTGTAGCATCATGCGAGAATCTTGAAATAAAACAAACAAGGATTTTAAGGGCCATTCAGTCAACTCTGTATTTCTTGAATTGTATTTTGCAAACTGTGTGTTCATACAATAATTTTTCCTTCCATTTTTCGAGCAGTTTTTCTTGGTCAATGACCCGAAACCGCTTTTAGACAAGGAAGATCCATTTGGTGTAGTGGCACAGACGAAAATGGACTTTCAAACATACTAGAACCAGATATTTAAATATTCATTTCTTCTGCCTCAACTTCATCACACATAACTTCCTTCTACTCATAAGCTATCATTCAGTATAACTCTCTGCCGCCTGAAATCTTTACTAACGCTTCAAGTTCTGCTAATACTAAAAGAAACAACTATCATTCTTCAGTAGATTTTTGTCTGACTATTCTGGTCTATAATCCTCTTTTAGGGTTGCAGCCATATTGCTATTGCAATTCCTCGAGAACTGCACCTGTAGTGCAGAGATCACTGATTCAATCTTAGTATATGAAACAAGTAAAAGCTATTGCTGCCTAAAGCTTTTGAAAAAGTTGTAACAAATTTAAAAAATCTCTTTAAGATCTTAGCTTTCGCCGTTCAATGACATCATCAGAGATAAAAAATGTAAAGCAATATCGACAAATATAAGATAATAAAAGGGTCCCTAAGGTGTAAAACTGAGCGCGATGAACCTAAGAACGGAGGACAATGGGAAAGCGGAGAAGCGTGGAAACAATCCACAAAGTAAACAAAAGAAGGAAGGAAATAAACATAAGTAAAGTAGTAAGCGAATATACAGAGTAAATAAATAAAAATATATCCAGATAGGTAGAGAATTATGAATATATATAAGAAAAAATAAATAAATAACTTTTAACCCAAATTCGCAACCCCAACATTTAATACCAAGCATGCTTAGTTGTATCTAGAACTATCTCCATGCAAATTCGATTGATTTATAATACTTTACATGTCAAACCTAATTTCCACTTGACGAAAACGTCATGTAATAAAAAACAGCAGTAGTTTCTTATCTCTCTCCTAAATATGACATAGATAAATACAGATATCAGTATTAATAACTAACCGCATCCGAGTTAATCATTCTTGTAAACCGCCCTCACAAGAGAATACAGAAACTCAGTATACTCAGTGGCCCTGAATAGATGTCCTTATGCTCACCTCCGTCGATTTTCCGATACAGCAAGACACAGTTCTTGACATCCCCCGTTGTTTTGGCATGCTCCCCCTGGTGGCTGGCGCCTAGCATCATAAACTTGAATTCCCCTGGCATTCCGTCCCTTTCTAAGTACAAGGAGGTGGGATCCATCTTGTTTGTTGACACTTAATACACTTTTGTTGGACAAATACAGCTTGTCACCCAAAACAGTCAGGCTTAATAAGTTGGGGATGCCTCCTTGATTTTTCTGTATAACTGCCTTGATGTTACCTGCGTCAAAGAAAACCAAAACATTTCGTTTTTTCCTGAAATATTGTTTATTAGTTACCAAAAGCTTTTAAAAGTCTCTGACTTCAGAAGCAATACATGGTTATTACTTGAAGAACGTGAATCAATCATAAATTAGTTTCTCCCAAACGCTCCTCTGCTTCTGTTGTTAGAGTTGAAAATGGGAGTAAGATTTAGCTTCAAGTCTTGGGGAACTTAGAGTTCGCTTAGGTTTCTGATGAATTTTTTTTACGTTAAAAAGACTGGTACAATACATCGTCGTAAGGAGCATATGGAAACTATCTTTCGATAATTATTCTTCATCAGAGCAATGAAGTAGGGTCATTGGAAGACTAGGTAAAAACGTCTTCGAAACTAGGCTGGATCTAAGATAAAGTACAAAGATATTTGTATCGAGTTGAATCTGGCTAGCCGCGAAGAAAAAGGCACAGGATTGATAGTACAGCGGGTTTAATTAGCCACCTTTTTGAGTCTCAAATACGTAATTAAGACTATAGGTCAGGGCTGGGTTGTTCAAAAGCTGGTTAACTTTAACCCTGGGTTATAAGCGAAAATTCATAGAGCAATTTCTTCTTTAAGAAAAGGTGAACGATTCTATAACAATACTGTTTGGATTTTCAATGGGAAAAATTGTCAATTCCAAAACTACAGTTCAAATCCTCTGTGAAAGGTTGGAAACAAGAACATGGGTTAAATATTTAACCCTGGGTTAGTGCTAATTGGCTTTCGAACAACTGGGCCCAGGGACTTATGAACGTAACGTTAACTTTGTGTACTCGTGGATCGTCCGACCAAAGTCAGTCGACAGATCTCGTTTCTAAACTTCATTATCGGCCAGGAATATGTGAATTTTGTTACGTATCAAGAAATGTCTACTTTACTCAATATCCACGTGAATCAAAGTTCGGCTTCTTGGACGTTACTAGGAGCCTGCGAGAGCTTTTAAAACGGCTATCCAGAGTTTCCTCAACCTAGTTTAATGCAACAAATCTCTCTCCGACACTGGCAAAGATAAAATCTTCTAATCTGGGAGCAAATGTAATCCCGTGGGAATTTCGTGCTGAAAGCAAGCAATCAATCTAAAAGTGTTTATTAGGATCTAGTAAACATGATAAGTTTTGGTGGCAACTTTTTTCCACGAGAAGATAAATTTCATATCTTCAACCCAACGTGTAATTTTCTTTTTATTACACAGATATGAGTATTTCGAAAATAAAAAATAAAAAAAAACTAGTCGAAAAACAAAGGAAAAACAAAGGAATGATGTCAGCGATATCTTCACTAGTGAGGATATGGAAAATATCTCACTCGTATCCCGGAGGTAGGTTTGTATGGAAAATATGAGTTGTCTATTTTTCGGTAAAACACTCATATCTATGTAATAAAACCATATATACATACAGATATCTGAACAGACATAACTAAAATGCAGCTGAAAATAAATAACAAAACAGTTACTGTTCACCAGCAGTATACATAAATTACTGTAAACTGGGTACAATATTCTACAATTGGGTCGAGTTTCATTGAATCCTGTACCACCCACTAAGTGAGTATAGTAACTGAACAGAGTTAGTCAAGATCAGTTGATGATTTAAATCAAGACACCTAAAATCAGATTTTGTAAATAATATCTAAAACTTTGGGTAAAGTTGTATATCAAAATATAGCTTACTGCAGTACAATTATTAAAAACTTACAAAGGTTTATTGATATTTGACAATATTTGTAAAAGTTGGAAATTTTTTCAATGCAAAAAAGTTGAAATTTTTGATTAATGAATTAGACTAGTAAAAGTAGATTTTAATTCTCAACGCACTATTTCTACAACACTAACGCAATTTTATCTCAAGTTTTCAAAAATTTAAAACATATACTTAAACTAAAGACTGTTTGTGTCGACTTTGTTTTGCAAAGCCTAATAATTAACAACCTAATCGATCTTAAATTCCCGAATTATAAAATTTGGATCCGAATGGTAATTCCATAACAGATCCTTTAAAAAGGAAAGGGTGTCAGCTACTGGCCAACAATACAGTCTCGTCTTCCTAACGACTATTTTTCAACGAAGCAATGTGTACTAATAACAACATTTTTCAAATAACCCCATGGAATAAACTAACTAAAAAAAAGAGCAAGGCAAAAAAGGAATTTTATTTTCCTACTTTAAACTGTAAAAAGTAATTAAACTTTGTGTACTATAGTGTTCAAAACATACACTACAAATTTCTTTTAGATCAACTGTCGTTACTAACAAAATCACAGCTACAATTACGAATAAATGTGGAACCGTCGGAGCTAGCACGAACAGCATTTATTATAAAATTTTACTCGCATGTATATTATATACCAAGTCCGAACTAACAGACTATGTGTTCTCATGATCATTCACTTTGCTTGCTCTTATTTCTTCGTAACATAGCAAAAAATATTCGTTTATAAGATTTATTTACTCTTATTGCTATTTAAAATTCAGACTAATTGAGCAACTGCAGTTAGTAACAGCAAAAGGAGCAATAAATATATGGTTTCTTGTAAATTTCTACTCAGCCACGTGAAGAGGTACTCACCGCCATATTCTCTGCACCAGAAAGGACCGCGATGAGTTGTGGGAAAAAGTTTGACGTTGCACACGTCACGCCTCGATTTCAGGAATTCTAGGAGGAGAAGAAGAGTTTTATGAAGAACAGCAAAAGCGTAATGCATGTGGGATGTGGCTTGACTAATAGTTCCAATCGTAGAGACGTAGACAGCACGTACGTGTTAATACTAAGTAAGACTAAAAAGGGCTCTGAGGCAGCAATGATAGCGGGCATTACTTAAATCTGCAATAAACACTGACAAGAGCCTGACTGTAAGCACTCGTGGATAGCTCCTCTGGCCTTCTTTTGGCTCCGTTTAGTTTGTAATAAAAACATAAATAGAAATTAACAATAGCCAATACTAGCCGAAATATTGTGTTATAAAACTTCAAATTCTACGTTGCATTGGCTATTCTTTTTTTATTTATGACTAAATTACAACTTCTTACGGCGATGATTCTTTGAGTTTTCTAAATTACAATATTAATTTCTTAAAGGGCTGACACTAGGTTCTTATAGTTCTTACGACGCTGAAAATAAAATTGAGTTTAATTTTTAAATTACGTGCTGTATCAAATCGCCGACATACATTTAGAAGTTTTTTAATCATTCATCAAGTATTCTTTTTCACTGCTCAAATTTTTACCAAAAGATCAATAAATAAAAAATAGTAATGTTGTGGTTAAAATAATTGAATGTCTCAAAAAATAAAGCAGCAATACAAAAATAGAACTTGATAGGTGAAATCGTATTAAGGAGAAACTTTCATCTTATAGTTACGATATAATGAGCTCGAAGGAACAATGAATTATTGACAAACACCATTTTTAATTAAACAAAATTATTTTTTTATGACACATCTATGCTGCAAATATAATGAGGAAAGCAATCTCCCAGTCGTAATTCCCCAAGGATTGAGGGTTTAAGCCTTTTCATACAATACCAGCCAATGTACAAGTTAAAAAGAGAATTGCTAATACTTTTAGCTGTGGTTATTGAAACAAAATATCTTTATAAATATGCTCGTTCCTTTTTTGCCAAAATTAGCACTTCTCTGGCCAAAACGTAAAGAGTGTTTTTAGGCCTTTTTTCATTCGTTTCACAAGCAAATGAAAATAAATGTTAAAAAATACTGGAATATATTTGAAAGACAAAAACATTTCCGGCAAAATGTCACTTTTTCTAAACGACACTACCTAAAACTTATGTTTGCATTTTTAATATTCTATGAGTACAAGAAAAGTCGAGATACGTCGAAAGAACAAAAATTTGATTTTTAAAAAAGCTCTGTTTTCTTAATTAATGTTCACACCTCAACGGAAGGTAGTCAACTTTTGAAGAACCTTTAATGAAATGCTGAGAAATATATTTCTTTTCATCTTCTGCCATGTTTAATGCAAGTAACCTCTTTTCTTTTAATCATGTCCATTGCCTTATTTGAGAGAACTGGCCAATTAGTTTGATTTTGAGATTTTTGTAGTCACTCATAATATTTATCGACGCGAATATTACAGTGGGCTGTACATATATACATATCGATTAACTCACTCTTTGCAATTTATTTCAGATAAAAGCCAAAGAATGATAGAATTGTTGTAAAAAGTGTGCCACGGAGCAATCATTAGTTGCTTCTCGACTTTGTAAACATCGAGATCCGATGCAACTTCGCTTTTCATTAGACAAATTTGCATTGAAGACGTTTGTCACTGCACAATCGGAATCTTCATTATTATTAAAGATATTGAAAACAAGGTCACATGTTCGCCAAAATCCAGCAGATATTTTGCGGTGAAAAAGGAATCTTCTAAAACACCAGAAGCCAAGTTCAAGTTCATTTTATGAAGGAAACGATACTTCGAGCCGTTGGACTCATCGGCTGTTTGAGCAAAATAACTCGCAGTACAAGAGTTAATGAATATATATCTATGATCCCTGCCGTTAAATCGAACTTCATCATTAGGGAAAACAATTTTGATGAAGAAAATCCACAAGTAAATCGAAGAAGATATTCATGCTTTTCACAAAACTCGAGGATTTCCACGGGTGACAGAAGAATTGTAATTAATGTAAGTGGTAGAAAGTTTGAAACTTGGAAAAGCACCCTTCAAAAGCACCCAAAAACACTTTTAGGCTCAAAAACAATGGAGCAATACTATGATCCACAAAAGAAAGAATATTTCTTGGATCGAGATCCTTACATTTTTAAATTTGTTTTAAATTATTTTCAAAGTGGAACCCTTCACTGCTCAACCGAAGACTGTCCGGAAGCTTTTAAGGAAGAACTGAGCTTTTACGGCCTATCAATTTACGATGTTAATGACTGTTGCTGGGAAATTTGTACCCCTAAGGAGAAAAATGTTCTCGTGGAAGACGAAGAAGAAGAAGGCGAGTTACTTAATTGCGAGGGAGATTACGATAACTATGGTTTACGATGCAAGCCAAAGCGTTCTCTGCGGCAGAAAATCTGGCGAACTATCGGCCCATCTAAGACAACAAAAGCTGGAATCTATTTCCATATCATTTACGGGTTTTTCATCTTTATCAGTGTTCTGGTGACCACAATGGAAACACTGAAATGCAGCGACACAAAAACTTGCGGTGAAGTTCACGAGAGCGTGTTCTTTTTCATTGACTCGACCTGTGTGGCAATATTTACCTTCGAGTTACTGCTAAGGTTTTTCGTTTGTCCTCGAAAGTGGAAATTCTTCCGAAGTTTTATGAATATAATAGATGTTGTGGCTATTTTGCCGTATTATTTAACGTTAATTCTCAAACAGTTTGGTGTCGAGTCCGAATTTCTTTCTGTTTTGAAGGTTGTAAGAGTAATGCGAATCTTAAAACTAACAAGGAACTCGCGGAGACTACGGTGTTTGTTGTTAACACTGCGCCGCTGTTCTGTTGATATCATATTTCTTTACTGCCTGTGCTTCTTGGCTATCATCCTCTACGGCACCGCCATCTACTACTTGGAGTTTATCGAGGGTGGTAAGCAGTTTTCAAGCATCCCAGAGTCGTTTTGGTATATTGTAGTAACCTTGATGACAGTGGGGTAAGTTGACAGTATGAAAGACCGTGTACTAACTGTCGTGATATGTAGGATCTGAAGCAACAGAATTGATAAACGCTAACAAAAAAGATGAATGATACACTACAATAAAATCAACTTGTCAGTGAACCAATAACGCAATATGAATAGGAGTTCAGTTTCGTCAAGTTGCGTTTGCTGGCTTTTTCGGAACTCCTATTCATATTGGTTTACTGATAAGTTGAATTAAATATAGCGTATCAGCCATTCATTTTATTATTAAAATAAAGTAATTATAAATCATATTGAAGAAATCAGATTAAGATAAACAAAAGCGTTTGAAGCCTATTTGTCTTTTTTTAGTTCGTGTCCTTATCTTCTCATTAATGAAGATTCCGCAAATGCGGATGTTGCATAAAAGTTAAAACACAAAGCCAGCTAAAGGCGCCCGGCACAAAAATGGTTTCATCTTTTCACTTCTATAAACAACTAACTTAATAAGCACCCTGAAGGCAACGAAAGCTAGAAAAATTAATTCAAATAAATACCAAAAAAGTTTCATTCAAAATTTTGTATTGCGTTTTGCAAGAGAAATAAAAACGACGACAAGACATAACAATTCAACAGTTGGCAGCCTTACAAGAAATGTTAATGATCATTTATCTTCGCTTCCTGGCTTATATTTAGAAACTTTTATGTCGCTAGAAAACTTGTTATGAAAGCTTAATTAAAGCAAAACAATGCAAAAGCACCTGTTACATTAGTTTTAGGCAATTTTAAATGTATACTGGAATTAACGCGACCGATAACAACAAATATTGAAAAAAAAGCTAGAGGCCGTATTGGCTTTCGCAAATCCGACAAAATGTGTGAAGAATGCACTGATTTATGAGACTGAGTTTAATTTAAAAGCGTGCTAAGAATATACCCAACTTCCGAGGCTTAGAAAAGGCGAAGAACTTTTATTTCGACACTACAGACAAAAATCAAAACAAAAAAAATTTTGCTCAGCTGTTGTCAGTGAAAACCCGAGACTACCTTCCAAATCGAAAAGCACTGGTTGAAAGTTGCGTACTTAGCATCGTTAAGAGCCAATCAGAAGCGCACTGAAATAAAACAGTGACATGTACGCCCGCGATTTAATTCTCCGCGGCTACAAACAATTAGCTGTATTACGGAAATATAAATGAAAAGCATTGGCAAGTCACGAGTGTTGCTGAGCGGATATTTTAGTGGAGAATCGGCTGAAAAGGGGGTGTTTATTGAAAGAAATTAACGACATCACTCTCTTGGGGGACGCGTTTATTTGAACGAGAAAAACATTTCAGGCTTCGACTAGGTTCGAACCCTTTACCTATAAAAAATACCGCCGCAGCGCTAAAAGTAACAGAGCTATGAAGCCACGACTAAAAGGAGTCGATTTTAATGAAGGTCGCAGAGTTCACAGGATCGATCCCGTTAAAGCCTACAGCTTTTTCTTCTTATATTACTTATACATAACTGCGAATGATTCTACGTAAAACGTACACGGTATTTCACAGTCTTCTTGCAGTAAAACCTTTATGTATTATATATTTCAGACCGAGGAACCTCTCAGACTCGATATAACCTTTTCTTTTGAAACATGGTTGGGCCATGTCCTTTTCTTCAGGGTTGTTTTGTTTTGTTTTTTTTGTAAACGTGGGCTGGGTTAAGCAAAACTTACAGCAGCAAAATTATTTCTCTAAGGTAAAGATTACGGTTCTTATAAACTAGTAGTAATCATTGATTAGTGAAGTGCGTTCGATAGTTTAAAGGTTGGATAGGATGGTGATTTTTCTAGCACCGTACTAGAGGGATTGAACTTAGTCCTGTGTAAAAACAGTTATTAACGCACAAACAAGAAGTCAATTTGCCCCTCCCTAACAGGTCCGAGAAGGGATTGGGTATAAGGATGCAGTCCATTTCATTTCACCTCAAATAACCTCGTTATCCTAAGAGTCCTTGACCTTGTAGCTTATTGGATAGAGCGTCCACCCCGTGTTCAGAAGGTCGTGTATTCAAATCCCGTCATGAGCTCAAACTTTTTTCTAAGATTTGTTGGTTTGAAAAAGAAAAAAAGAAAAAAGAAAGAAGTTAGAAAATGCACTGGCTTTTAAGTTCGCGACACATTGCGGGAAACTTGAGAGAAGATAAGTCAACGTTACAAATTATATAAGCCATACAAGACGTAAGACCTTGTAATATATGGTCTGATTAATCCCTGTATTAAACACGGAAAGTAAGAAAGAAGAAAGCTAGCACCTATCGCATTCCAGAAATTGTGTTACAGTATTGATTCATAAGTGAAAATAAGTTATATTTTAATATTATAAAAAACAGCAAACGGCTGATTTCGTGTTTCAAGCATTTTAGCATGTTTCAAGCACAACTTTGGATGTCTTACCAGCATGCTGGGTTTCTCGATGGATGATTTACAATTGCAGCGATCTTAAACACCTTAACCCTTCTCTCTCGATTATAACCTCCTCTACTCACTTCTAGATGTTTCCCCTTTACTTCTTAATTAAGAATGGTGTTGACAAAATCGGGAATAAATCATCGGATCGGATCATTGGAATGGGTCATGAGATTGGAACATTGGATCAAAATAAAAAAAAAATTATAAAAAGACAACCTAAACCAAGCTTGAACAAATTCAACATATTTTATGCGAGTTTAACGGATTCTTGGAATCTCTGTGTAAAATTATCTTTGTTCAGATATTGTCCCAACACGGATATTCATTGGAAAGTTATGTTTAGGAGAAATTTGACTGATTAGATGAGAAAACCTTTAACTTGCTTGGAAAGGATCGATTGAAAATGCAGTCCAACTGAGATGCAATATATCTTGCGTGACAAGCCAAAAGAAGTTTCCATCTGGAGTCAAGTGACATCCTGCCAAAGTCATGTGGCAATATATTATGATGTAGCAATGTTAATCATACTGTACAGAGAGAAATTTTACTTTACAAGTCACATTGCTCTTAAGTAATTTACGTTACATGTCGTACCACTGAAGAAATTCTACATTACATTTCACACTGCTGGAGTAATCTAACTTTACAAGTCATTTCCTTGACCATCATGGCCTCTCGGATGGTCAATTCCGAGGATCCAATCCAATAATCTAATCCAATGATCTGATCCATAATCCAATCCAGGTTTTGCCACCAAATAATAAGAACCTGCTCAACAGATGTCCATAACATTCTAGATTAACCTCTATTCCATACCGCTGCACTAAATACCATATGTCTGTTTATATAAATAATTTCCACAGATATATGTCAGACCTTCCAAGTCTCACGCATTCTGCGTGAGACACACGCAATTTGATTCTTTCTCACGCTCACACGCCTCAAAGG